>CALNHX010002051.1:0-194801 GCA_940337035.1 Agriotes lineatus
TTAGGAAGGTACAAAAGGCGACAACATTGCAGAGTGGGGGGGTGCGCAAATAAAATTAAAAAACCTTTTAGCGCGGTCTGACACTCCGCGTAGCGAGCCCCGGAAGGTTAAAAGGTAATATAACGTTTCGCTGGCTATACCAGCTTCATCAGATAATATAATTTTAAAAATACAAAGTCTTTTACAGTAGTTATTCTGTAAGGGAAAAGCATGCTAAAATTAGAAATTAGGTGAAAGAATAAAACGTCACATTTATTACATACCTGAAAGAACATGTCAAATTTTATGATTAGGATTCATTATAAACTCTTGTTTAGTGTTGAAATATAATTTAATCCCTTCAAAACTTCAAACTTTGGTCAGTAGTATTGGAAAAGAGGAAAACTGGGTTTATTATTTGTTTTTTTTTGTTTTCTTAAAAATTATTTTGCTAAAAGACAGAATTTTAAATGTTAATAGAGATCAATTTTGTTAAGCAACTAGTACTTACTTTGTTACTTTTGTCGTTTAAGGTATTTTTTTATTACCCTTTATATTTCTTAAATAGTCATTAGTAGCGATTTTTTTGGAATAAAATAATCTTCTTAGTAAACCTCAATAATCATTGATGTAACTTCAATAATTTTCACTTTTTCCATAACCGTTCAGGTTCCTGTTTGTATCGTATTTTTGGCTATTAAAATTTGGCTGGAAATAATTAATGTTAATATCATCAAGAAAGTGGTCGTTGATTGACCAAGACCTTACTAGTAATTTTTAGGTGTATCCGGATTAAGGTGTATTCAAATTTCTTTCGGAAATTTATTTGTTAATATTTAATTTCTTGGTTTGTGGGACCTAAACTGCAAAAATTAAAGAACTTCACTAGTAAATTTTTTAGTATTGTAAGGAAAATCAAACAAATCTTTACCTGGCTTGCCGCCTCAGTATTGTTTCAAACTTTTAACCTCATTTTCCGCAATCCCCCCCCCCCCCCCGCCCCCATTGGTTACTCGATAAGCAAATTTGTGTTACAATTCACTCTTGCTGTCAAAATGGCAAGATTAACAATATTTGTCTTTTTTTTTTGTGTCTTCCTTAATACTTCTTGGGTGGCAAGGATTTCCCAATAAACGTTTTTACGGTTGTTTGTGACTTTCTGCTGATATATTTTTTATATAAAGTGTGTTCGGTATCAGTATCGGTGTCTTGAGTTTCCAACAAATCCACTTCGCCTTCTTCTTCTTCATCATCATACTTCACATTGATGTCGTCAACCTCATCTGACAAACACTCCTCCATTAACTTCCTCAAACGCTCTTATTCCTTTTCATACGTCGAAATTCTAACAAAATTTCATATATTGATAAAAATAATGAAACGGAATTCACATTGAAACGTACCTTCAGCTCTATAAATTAATGGTTTTCCAGGACTGGTATGCTCGCTGCGGACTGATACTCCGCATTCGTCAAGAGAAACGTAACAAACACACCTATCAAAATGCAACTCTGAACTAACACCCAGCAAGCAGACTTAGGAAGGTACAAAAGGCGACAACATTGCAGAGTGGGGGGGTGCGCAAATAAAATTAAAAAACCTTTTAGCGCGGACTGACACTCCGCGTAGCGAGCCCCGGAAGGTTAAAAAGGTAATATAACGTTTCGCTGGCTATACCAGCTTCATCAGTTAATATAATTTTAAAAATACAAGTCTTTTACAGTAGTTATTCCGTAAGGGAAAAGCATGCTAAAATTAGAAATTAGGTGAAAGAATAAAACGTCACATTTATTACATACCTGAAAGAACATGTCAAATTTTATTGATTAGGATTCATTATAAACTCTTGTTTAGTGTTGAAATATAATTTTATCCCTTCAAAACTTCAAACTTTGGTCAGTAAGTATTGGAAAGAGGAAAACTGGGTTTATTATTTGTTTTTTTTTGTTTTCTTAAAAATATTTTGCTAAAAGACAGAATTTTAAATGTTAATAGAGATCAATTTTTGTTAAGCAACTAGTACTTACTTTGTTACTTTTGTCGTTTAAGGTATTTTTTTATTACCCTTTATATTTCTTAAATAGTCATTAGTAGCGATTTTTTTGGAATAAAATAATCTTCTTAGTAAACCTCAATAATCATTGATGTACCTTCAATAATTTTCACTTTTTCCATAACCGTTCAGGTTCCTGTTTGTATCGTATTTTTGGCTATTAAAATTTGGCTGGAAATTAATTAATGTTAATATCATCAAGAAAGTGGTCGTTGATTGACCAAGACTTACTAGTAATTTTTAGGTGTATCCGGATTAAGGTGTATTCAAATTTCTTTCGGAAATTTATTGGTTAATATTTAATTTCTTGGTTTGTGGGACCTAAACTGCAAAAATTAAAGAACTTCACTAGTAAATTTTTTAGTATTGTAAGGAAAATCAAACAAATCTTTACCTGGCTTGCCCGCCTCAGTATTGTTTCAAACTTTTAACCTCATTTCCGCAATCCCCCCCCCCTCCCCCATTGGTTACTCGATAAGCAAATTTGTGTTACAATTCACTCTTGCTGTCAAAATGGCAAGGTTAACAATATTTGTCTTTTTTTTTGTGTCTTCCTTAATACTTCTTGGGTGGCAAGGATTTCCCAATAAACGTTTTTACGGTTGTTTGTGACTTTCTGCTGATATATTTTTTTATATAAAGTGTGTTCGGTATCAGTATCGGTGTCTTGAGTTTCCAACAAATCCACTTCGCCTTCTTCTTCATCATCATCATACTTCACATTGATGTCGTCAACCTCATCTGACAAACACTCCTCCATTAACTTCCTCAAACGCTCTTACCTTTTCATACGTCGAAATTCTAAAAAATTTCATATATTGATAAAAATAATGAAACGGAATTCACATTGAAACGTACCTTCAGGTCTATAATTAATGGTTTTCCCAGGACTGGTATGCTCGCTGCGGACTGATACTCCGCATTTCGTCAAGAGAAACGTAACAAACACACCTATCAAAATGCAACTCTGAACTAACACCCAGCAAGCAGACTTAGGAAGGTACAAAAGGCGACAACATTGCAGAGTGGGGGGGTGCGCAAATAAAATTAAAAAAACCTTTTAGCGCGGACTGACACTCCGCGTAGCGAGCCCCGGAAGGTTAAAAAGGTAATATAACGTTTCGCTGGCTATACCAGCTTCATCAGTTAATATAATTTTAAAATACAAGTCTTTTACAGTAGTTATTCCGTAAGGGAAAAGCATGCTAAAATTAGAAATTAGGTGAAAGAATAAAACGTCACATTTATTACATACCTGAAAGAACATGTCAAATTTTATTGATTAGGATTCATTATAAACTCTTGTTTAGTGTTGAAATATAATTTTATCCCTTCAAAACTTCAAACTTTGGTCAGTAAGTATTGGAAAAGAGGAAAACTGGGTTTATTATTTGTTTTTTTTTTGTTTTCTTAAAAATTATTTTGCTAAAAGACAGAATTTTAAATGTTAATAGAGATCAATTTTGTTAAGCAACTAGTACTTACTTTTGTTACTTTGTCGTTTAAGGTATTTTTTTATTACCCTTTATATTTCTTAAATAGTCATTAGTAGCGATTTTTTTGGAATAAAATAATCTTCTTAGTAAACCTCAATAATCATTGATGTAACTTCAATAATTTTCACTTTTTCCATAACCGTTCAGGTTCCTGTTTGTATCGTATTTTTGGCTATTAAAATTTGGCTGGAAATAATTAATGTTAATATCATCAAGAAAGTGGTCGTTGATTGACCAAGACCTTACTAGTAATTTTTAGGTGTATCCGGATTAAGGTGTATTCAAATTTCTTTCGGAAATTTATTTGTTAATATTTAATTTCTTGGTTTGTGGGACCTAAACTGCAAAAATTAAAGAACTTCACTAGTAAATTTTTTAGTATTGTAAGGAAAATCAAACAAATCTTTACCTGGCTTGCCGCCTCAGTATTGTTTCAAACTTTTAACCTCATTTCCGCAATCCCCCCCCCCCCCCCCCCCCCGCCCCCATTGGTTACTCGATAAGCAAATTTGTGTTACAATTCACTCTTGCTGTCAAAATGGCAAGATTAACAATATTGTCTTTTTTTTTGTGTCTTCCTTAATACTTCTTGGGTGGCAAGGATTTCCCAATAAACGTTTTTACGGTTGTTTGTGACTTTCTGCTGATATATTTTTTTATATAAAGTGTGTTCGGTATCAGTATCGGTGTCTTGAGTTTCCAACAAATCCACTTCGCCTTCTTCTTCTTCATCATCATACTTCACATTGATGTCGTCAACCTCATCTGACAAACACTCCTCCATTAACTTCCTCAAACGCTCTTATTCCTTTTCATACGTCGAAAATTCTAACAAAATTTCATATATTGATAAAAATAATGAAACGGAATTCACATTGAAACGTACCTTCAGCTCTATAAATTAATGGTTTTCCCAGGACTGGGTATGCTCGCTGCGGACTGATACTCCGCATTCGTCAAGAGAAACGTAACAAACACACCTATCAAAATGCAACTCTGAACTAACACCCAGCAAGCAGACTTAGGAAGGTACAAAAGGCGACAACATTGCAGAGTGGGGGGGTGCGCAAATAAAATTAAAAAACCTTTTAGCGCGGACTGACACTCCGCGTAGCGAGCCCCGGAAGGTTAAAAAGGTAATATAACGTTTCGCTGGCTATACCAGCTTCATCAGTTAATATAATTTTAAAAATACAAGTCTTTTACAGTAGTTATTCCGTAAGGGAAAAGCATGCTAAAATTAGAAATTAGGTGAAAGAATAAAACGTCACATTTATTACATACTGAAAGAACATGTCAAATTTTATTGATTAGGATTCATTATAAACTCTTGTTTAGTGTTGAAATATAATTTTATCCCTTAAAAACTTCAAACTTTGGTCAGTAAGTATTGGAAAAGAGGAAAACTGGGTTTATTATTTGTTTTTTTTTTTGTTTTCTTAAAATTATTTTGCTAAAAGACAGAATTTTAAATGTTAATAGAGATCAATTTTTGTTAAGCAACTAGTACTTATAGTCCAGTCTGTAGAGACGAAAAGATGCCTTTGCTCAACAAAAAAATGGAGTATGAACGGTTTTTATATATGTTGTTCAGGTCGGGATCCTGATGAAAAATCCAAGTTTTCGACCTTGGAGGGGCGCCGCGCGAGCCGCCATCTTGGATTAAAGGTGCTAAAAACTGGTTTTTCCAACTAGCTCCGCAACGGTTGATCCAACGTCAAAAAAGTTCAATATAATGTTAAAGGAGACAAGATTGTTGAAATTTTTTGTATATTAATTTTTGTTGTAAGTGTAATATGTAACGAGTTACAGCGGCTGAAAGTTGAACATTTCACCAAAATATCGTTAAACTTTATTTTTGTTGGTACATTTTGTAAGAACAACTTACACTATATTGTTTGTAATATTTTTCTACATCAGAATAACGTTCTATAGAGAAATACAAAGTATGATCAAAAATTATTTTCATCTATTAGAGCTATGGAATAGTTCTTAATTTATAAACGCAACTATAAGTCACTTATATACTCGCAGTCGTTGTTTTTGATGGATATCGGTTTGATGGGGACAAAAAAATACCAAGACAGCAGAGAGACTTCTCCGATCGAAAAATCACGCTGTCTGCGGATGTTATTTCGATGAAACAACGCCGGTTCTAGTTTCCAAGAACGATTTCTAGCAAACGAAAAGAATAAAGTCCGTCTGATTTCGATGCTGTAAAAACATTCGAACATTACTGTATTACAGTTAAGCAGGATGAAGAAGATGCTGATGTGTTGATTGTCAACACGGCGATTGCTATGTGCTCAACATTTGATGCTGTTTTCGCCATTGGAGAAGACGTCGATCTTCTAGTTCTGCTGACGATATTAGCAACATCTACCTTCGCAAACCTGGGAGAAGCAAAATTGTTGAAAGAGTGTATTCTGCAAATAGGTTTTAAATATGAAAAAGCAGCTGAGAACATTTTGTTTTCTCCATGCATTTAGTGGCTGCGACACAACGTCGTCCGTCTACAACCAAGGAAAAACATTTTTTTTCGCTTGTCCAGAAAAGCACAAGACTCAATGACACTATAGGCATATGAACTTCCTGAACCACTATAGGCATATTCAAACATCACGATGCCAAAACAGATGATATCGCAGATGCTGAAGCACGCTTTCTCGTTGCTTTGTATGGTGGCTACATGGAAGAAAATACCTTGGAAGAAGTCCGTTACCAAGAAATTCAAGTGCAAGAAACACATTTAATTTTGCTTCTTTGCCACCAACGGAGGACGCTGCACGGTATCATGCATTTAGGACGTATCACCAGGTCCAACAGTGGTATGTAATTGAAAAAAAATCACATGACTGGGCTGAAAAGTTGGTACGAATGGACTCACTCCAGTAAAAATGACAGAGAATCCACACCCGAGACTTTATTAAAATTAATTTCATGCCATTGTAAAAAAGGATGCGGCGGAGCATGTGGCTGCAGGAAAAGTGGGATGAAGTGCTCTATTCTGTGTAGATTCTGTAATGGCCAATCATGCCAAAATGCACCAGAAGTTCACATCGAGAATGGGGACGAAGATGAGGACATTTCATCACTGAAGTCCAAGTCTCTGGAGCAATGACTTCGAAGATAACATTGAAGATACAAAATCTTATGGAGACGCCAACATCTACCGACCCGGGGCTTTCAAAAATTAAGAAAATTAAATAATATAATCGCGAACACGAAACATCACTAAACTGGAGCATCTGTGGTTTGGGCCTACTGGGGATACCACAATAAAAAGAGCGCCTATAACTCTACCTCATGGTGATGTGGAATGAGTTTACTATACGTTTATCAAATTATTATAACTACGTAACGAATAGCCAGAAATAATTCAAGAAAAAATTTAAAAAATGAGAAATTACACATTTTTTTAGAGAAATGTTCATCTTTCCGCCGCTGTAACTCCCTTCATATTAGACTTACAAAAAATAGTTATATACAAAAAATCTCAAGAAGCTTGTCTTCTTTAACTTTTAATTAGACTTTCTTGGCGTACGATCAACCGTTGCGGAGTCATTTGGAAAGAGCCAGTTTTTAGCACCTTTAATCCAAGGTGGCTGCTCGCGCGGCGCCCCTCCAAGGTCGAAAACTTGGATTTTTTATTAGGATCTCGACCTAAACAACATATATAAAAATCGTTTATACTCCATTTTTTGTAAGGCAAAAACCTCTACTGACTGGACTATTACTTTTGTTACTTTTGTCGTTTAAGGTATTTTTTTATTACCCTTTATATTTCTTAAATAGTCATTAGTAGCGATTTTTTTGGAATAAAATAATCTTCTTAGTAAACCTCAATAATCATTGATGTACAGTCGTGTGCAAATAAATCTGGGACAGTGTTTTTTTTACATGCAGATTCAGTTAAGAATTGAAGAATATCTCCATGGATTTCCTGCTATCAGAAAGAGTTACATTAAACTTTAACAGGTACTGAAGCCCGTAACTCTCTCTGATAAGAGGAAATCCATGGAAATATTCTTCAAATTCTTAACTGAATCTGCATGTGAAAAAAGACTGTCCCAGATTTATTTGCACACGACTGTACCTTCAATAATTTTCACTTTTTCCATAACCGTTCAGGTTCCTGTTTGTATCGTATTTTTGGCTATTAAAATTTGGCTGGAAATTAATTAATGTTAATATCATCAAGAAAGTGGTCGTTGATTGACCAAGACCTTACTAGTAATTTTTAGGTGTATCCGGATTAAGGTGTATTCAAATTTCTTTCGGAAATTTATTGGTTAATATTTAATTTCTTGGTTTGTGGGACCTAAACTGCAAAAATTAAAGAACTTCACTAGTAAATTTTTTAGTATTGTAAGGAAAATCAAACAAATCTTTACCTGGCTTGCCGCCTCAGTATTGTTTCAAACTTTTAACCTCATTTCCGCAATCCCCCCCCCCCCCCCCATTGGTTACTCGATAAGCAAATTTGTGTTACAATTCACTCTTGCTGTCAAAATGGCAAGGTTAACAATATTTTTCTTTTTTTTTGTGTCTTCCTTAATACTTCTTGGGTGGCAAGGATTTCCCAATAAACGTTTTTACGGTTGTTTGTGACTTTCTGCTGATATATTTTTTTATATAAAGTGTGTTCGGTATCAGTATCGGTGTCTTGAGTTTCCAACAAATCCACTTCGCCTTCTTCTTCTTCATCATCATACTTCACATTGATGTCGTCAACCTCATCTGACAAACACTCCTCCATTAACTTCCTCAAACGCTCTTATTCCTTTTCATACGTCGAAATTCTAACAAAATTTCATATATTGATAAAAATAATGAAACGGAATTCACATTGAAACGTACCTTCAGCTCTATAAATTAATGGTTTTCCCAGGACTGGTGTGCTCGCTGCGGACTGATACTCCGCATTCGTCAAGAGAAACGTAACAAACACACCTATCAAAATGCAACTCTGAACTAACACCCAGCAAGCAGACTTAGGAAGGTACAAAAGGCGACAACATTGCAGAGTGGGGGGGTGCGCAAATAAAATTAAAAAACCTTTTAGCGCGGTCTGACACTCCGCGTAGCGAGCCCCGGAAGGTTAAAAAGGTAATATAACGTTTCGCTGGCTATACCAGCTTCATCAGATAATATAATTTTAAAAATACAAGTCTTTTACAGTAGTTATTCTGTAAGGGAAAAGCATGCTAAAATTAGAAATTAGGTGAAAGAATAAAACGTCACATTTATTACATACCTGAAAGAACATGTCAAATTTTATTGATTAGGATTCATTATAAACTCTTGTTTAGTGTTGAAATATAATTTTATCCCTTCAAAACTTCAAACTTTGGTCAGTAAGTATTGGAAAAGAGGAAAACTGGGTTTATTATTTGTTTTTTTTTTGTTTTCTTAAAAATTATTTTGCTAAAAGACAGAATTTTAAATGTTAATAGAGATCAATTTTTGTTAAGCAACTAGTACTTACTTTTGTTACTTTTGTCGTTTAAGGTATTTTTTTATTACCCTTTATATTTCTTAAATAGTCATTAGTAGCGATTTTTTTGGAATAAAATAATCTTCTTAGTAAACCTCAATAATCATTGATGTAACTTCAATAATTTTCACTTTTTCCATAACCGTTCAGGTTCCTGTTTGTATCGTATTTTTGGCTATTAAAATTTGGCTGGAAATAATTAATGTTAATATCATCAAGAAAGTGGTCGTTGATTGACCAAGACCTTACTAGTAATTTTTAGGTGTATCCGGATTAAGGTGTATTCAAATTTCTTTCGGAAATTTATTTGTTAATATTTAATTTCTTGGTTTGTGGGACCTAAACTGCAAAAATTAAAGAACTTCACTAGTAAATTTTTTAGTATTGTAAGGAAAATCAAACAAATCTTTACCTGGCTTGCCGCCTCAGTATTGTTTCAAAACTTTTAACCTCATTTCCGCAATCCCCCCCCCTCCCCCATTGGTTACTCGATAAGCAAATTTGTGTTACAATTCACTCTTGCTGTCAAAATGGCAAGATTAACAATATTTGTCTTTTTTTTTGTGTCTTCCTTAATACTTCTTGGGTGGCAAGGATTTCCCAATAAACGTTTTTACGGTTGTTTGTGACTTTCTGCTGATATATTTTTTTATATAAAGTGTGTTCGGTATCAGTATCGGTGTCTTGAGTTTCCAACAAATCCACTTCGCCTTCTTCTTCTTCATCATCATACTTCACATTGATGTCGTCAACCTCATCTGACAAACACTCCTCCATTAACTTCCTCAAACGCTCTTATTCCTTTTCATACGTCGAAATTCTAACAAAATTTCATATATTGATAAAAATAATGAAACGGAATTCACATTGAAACGTACCTTCAGCTCTATAAATTAATGGTTTTCCCAGGACTGGTATGCTCGCTGCGGACTGATACTCCGCATTCGTCAAGAGAAACGTAACAAACACACCTATCAAAATGCAACTCTGAACTAACACCCAGCAAGCAGACTTAGGAAGGTACAAAAGGCGACAACATTGCAGAGTGGGGGGGTGCGCAAATAAAATTAAAAAACCTTTTAGCGCGGACTGACACTCCGCGTAGCGAGCCCCGGAAGGTTAAAAAGGTAATATAACGTTTCGCTGGCTATACCAGCTTCATCAGTTAATATAATTTTAAAAATACAAGTCTTTTACAGTAGTTATTCCGTAAGGGAAAAGCATGCTAAAATTAGAAATTAGGTGAAAGAATAAAACGTCACATTTATTACATACCTGAAAGAACATGTCAAATTTTATTGATTAGGATTCATTATAAACTCTTGTTTAGTGTTGAAATATAATTTTATCCCTTCAAAACTTCAAACTTTGGTCAGTAAGTATTGGAAAAGAGGAAAACTGGGTTTATTATTTGTTTTTTTTTTGTTTTCTTAAAAATTATTTTGCTAAAAGACAGAATTTTAAATGTTAATAGAGATCAATTTTTGTTAAGCAACTAGTACTTACTTTTGTTACTTTTGTCGTTTAAGGTATTTTTTTATTACCCTTTATATTTCTTAAATAGTCATTAGTAGCGATTTTTTTGGAATAAAATAATCTTCTTAGTAAACCTCAATAATCATTGATGTACCTTCAATAATTTTCACTTTTTCCATAACCGTTCAGGTTCCTGTTTGTATCGTATTTTTGGCTATTAAAATTTGGCTGGAAATTAATTAATGTTAATATCATCAAGAAAGTGGTCGTTGATTGACCAAGACCTTACTAGTAATTTTTAGGTGTATCCGGATTAAGGTGTATTCAAATTTCTTTCGGAAATTTATTGGTTAATATTTAATTTCTTGGTTTGTGGGACCTAAACTGCAAAAATTAAAGAACTTCACTAGTAAATTTTTTAGTATTGTAAGGAAAATCAAACAAATCTTTACCTGGCTTGCCGCCTCAGTATTGTTTCAAACTTTTAACCTCATTTCCGCAATCCCCCCCCCCTCCCCCATTGGTTACTCGATAAGCAAATTTGTGTTACAATTCACTCTTGCTGTCAAAATGGCAAGGTTAACAATATTTGTCTTTTTTTTTGTGTCTTCCTTAATACTTCTTGGGTGGCAAGGATTTCCCAATAAACGTTTTTACGGTTGTTTGTGACTTTCTGCTGATATATTTTTTTATATAAAGTGTGTTCGGTATCAGTATCGGTGTCTTGAGTTTCCAACAAATCCACTTCGCCTTCTTCTTCATCATCATCATACTTCACATTGATGTCGTCAACCTCATCTGACAAACACTCCTCCATTAACTTCCTCAAACGCTCTTATTCCTTTTCATACGTCGAAATTCTAACAAAATTTCATATATTGATAAAAATAATGAAACGGAATTCACATTGAAACGTACCTTCAGGTCTATAAATTAATGGTTTTCCCAGGACTGGTATGCTCGCTGCGGACTGATACTCCGCATTCGTCAAGAGAAACGTAACAAACACACCTATCAAAATGCAACTCTGAACTAACACCCAGCAAGCAGACTTAGGAAGGTACAAAAGGCGACAACATTGCAGAGTGGGGGGGTGCGCAAATAAAATTAAAAAACCTTTTAGCGCGGACTGACACTCCGCGTAGCGAGCCCCGGAAGGTTAAAAAGGTAATATAACGTTTCGCTGGCTATACCAGCTTCATCAGTTAATATAATTTTAAAAATACAAGTCTTTTACAGTAGTTATTCCGTAAGGGGAAAAGCATGCTAAAATTAGAAATTAGGTGAAAGAATAAAACGTCACATTTATTACATACCTGAAAGAACATGTCAAATTTTATTGATTAGGATTCATTATAAACTCTTGTTTAGTGTTGAAATATAATTTTATCCCTTCAAAACTTCAAACTTTGGTCAGTAAGTATTGGAAAAGAGGAAAACTGGGTTTATTATTTGTTTTTTTTTTGTTTTCTTAAAAATTATTTTGCTAAAAGACAGAATTTTAAATGTTAATAGAGATCAATTTTGTTAAGCAACTAGTACTTACTTTTGTTACTTTTGTCGTTTAAGGTATTTTTTTATTACCCTTTATATTTCTTAAATAGTCATTAGTAGCGATTTTTTTGGAATAAAATAATCTTCTTAGTAAACCTCAATAATCATTGATGTAACTTCAATAATTTTCACTTTTTCCATAACCGTTCAGGTTCCTGTTTGTATCGTATTTTTGGCTATTAAAATTTGGCTGGAAATAATTAATGTTAATATCATCAAGAAAGTGGTCGTTGATTGACCAAGACCTTACTAGTAATTTTTAGGTGTATCCGGATTAAGGTGTATTCAAATTTCTTTCGGAAATTTATTGGTTAATATTTAATTTCTTGGTTTGTGGGACCTAAACTGCAAAATTAAAGAACTTCACTAGTAAATTTTTTAGTATTGTAAGGAAAATCAAACAAATCTTTACCTGGCTTGCCGCCTCAGTATTGTTTCAAACTTTTAACCTCATTTCCGCAATCCCCCCCCCTCCCCCATTGGTTACTCGATAAGCAAATTTGTGTTACAATTCACTCTTGCTGTCAAAATGGCAAGATTAACAATATTTGTCTTTTTTTTTGTGTCTTCCTTAATACTTCTTGGGTGGCAAGGATTTCCCAATAAACGTTTTTACGGTTGTTTGTGACTTTCTGCTGATATATTTTTTTATATAAAGTGTGTTCGGTATCAGTATCGGTGTCTTGAGTTTCCAACAAATCCACTTCGCCTTCTTCTTCTTCATCATCATACTTCACATTAATGTCGTCAACCTCATCTGACAAACACTCCTCCATTAACTTCCTCAAACGCTCTTATTCCTTTTCATACGTCGAAATTCTAACAAAATTTCATATATTGATAAAAATAATGAAACGGAATTCACATTGAAACGTACCTTCAGCTCTATAAATTAATGGTTTTCCCAGGACTGGTATGCTCGCTGCGGACTGATACTCCGCATTCGTCAAGAGAAACGTAACAAACACACCTATCAAAATGCAACTCTGAACTAACACCCAGCAAGCAGACTTAGGAAGGTACAAAAGGCGACAACATTGCAGAGTGGGGGGGTGCGCAAATAAAATTAAAAAACCTTTTAGCGCGGACTGACACTCCGCGTAGCGAGCCCCGGAAGGTTAAAAAGGTAATATAACGTTTCGCTGGCTATACCAGCTTCATCAGTTAATATAATTTTAAAATACAAGTCTTTTACAGTAGTTATTCCGTAAGGGAAAAGCATGCTAAAATTAGAAATTAGGTGAAAGAATAAAACGTCACATTTATTACATACCTGAAAGAACATGTCAAATTTTATTGATTAGGATTCATTATAAACTCTTGTTTAGTGTTGAAATATAATTTTATCCCTTCAAAACTTCAAACTTTGGTCAGTAAGTATTGGAAAAGAGGAAAACTGGGTTTATTATTTGTTTTTTTTTTGTTTCCTTAAAAATTATTTTGCTAAAAGACAGAATTTTAAATGTTAATAGAGATCAATTTTTGTTAAGCAACTAGTACTTACTTTTGTTACTTTGTCGTTTAAGGTATTTTTTTATTACCCTTTATATTTCTTAAATAGTCATTAGTAGCGATTTTTTTGGAATAAAATAATCTTCTTAGTAAACCTCAATAATCATTGATGTACCTTCAATAATTTTCACTTTTTCCATAACCGTTCAGGTTCCTGTTTGTATCGTATTTTTGGCTATTAAAATTTGGCTGGAAATTAATTAATGTTAATATCATCAAGAAAGTGGTCGTTGATTGACCAAGACCTTACTAGTAATTTTTAGGTGTATCCGGATTAAGGTGTATTCAAATTTCTTTCGGAAATTTATTGGTTAATATTTAATTTCTTGGTTTGTGGGACCTAAACTGCAAAAATTAAAGAACTTCACTAGTAAATTTTTTAGTATTGTAAGGAAAATCAAACAAATCTTTACCTGGCTTGCCGCCTCAGTATTGTTTCAAACTTTTAACCTCATTTCCGCAATCCCCCCCCCTCCCCCATTGGTTACTCGATAAGCAAATTTGTGTTACAATTCACTCTTGCTGTCAAAATGGCAAGATTAACAATATTTGTCTTTTTTTTTGTGTCTTCCTTAATACTTCTTGGGTGGCAAGGATTTCCCAATAAACGTTTTTACGGTTGTTTGTGACTTTCTGCTGATATATTTTTTTATATAAAGTGTGTTCGGTATCAGTATCGGTGTCTTGAGTTTCCAACAAATCCACTTCGCCTTCTTCTTCTTCATCATCATACTTCACATTGATGTCGTCAACCTCATCTGACAAACACTCCTCCATTAACTTCCTCAAACGCTCTTATTCCTTTTCATACGTCGAAATTCTAACAAAATTTCATATATTGATAAAAATAATGAAACGGAATTCACATTGAAACGTACCTTCAGCTCTATAAATTAATGGTTTTCCCAGGACTGGTATGCTCGCTGCGGACTGATACTCCGCATTCGTCAAGAGAAACGTAACAAACACACCTATCAAAATGCAACTCTGAACTAACACCCAGCAAGCAGACTTAGGAAGGTACAAAAGGCGACAACATTGCAGAGTGGGGGGGGTGCGCAAATAAAATTAAAAAACCTTTTAGCGCGGACTGACACTCCGCGTAGCGAGCCCCGGAAGGTTAAAAAGGTAATATAACGTTTCGCTGGCTATACCAGCTTCATCAGTTAATATAATTTTAAAAATACAAGTCTTTTACAGTAGTTATTCCGTAAGGGAAAAGCATGCTAAAATTAGAAATTAGGTGAAAGAATAAAACGTCACATTTATTACATACCTGAAAGAACATGTCAAATTTTATTGATTAGGATTCATTATAAACTCTTGTTTAGTGTTGAAATATAATTTTATCCCTTCAAAACTTCAAACTTTGGTCAGTAAGTATTGGAAAAGAGGAAAACTGGGTTTATTATTTGTTTTTTTTTTGTTTTCTTAAAAATTATTTTGCTAAAAGACAGAATTTTAAATGTTAATAGAGATCAATTTTTGTTAAGCAACTAGTACTTACTTTTGTTACTTTTGTCGTTTAAGGTATTTTTTATTACCCTTTATATTTCTTAAATAGTCATTAGTAGCGATTTTTTTGGAATAAAATAATCTTCTTAGTAAACCTCAATAATCATTGATGTACCTTCAATAATTTTCACTTTTTCCATAACCGTTCAGGTTCCTGTTTGTATCGTATTTTTGGCTATTAAAATTTGGCTGGAAATTAATTAATGTTAATATCATCAAGAAAGTGGTCGTTGATTGACCAAGACCTTACTAGTAATTTTTAGGTGTATCCGGATTAAGGTGTATTCAAATTTCTTTCGGAAATTTATTGGTTAATATTTAATTTCTTGGTTTGTGGGACCTAAACTGCAAAAATTAAAGAACTTCACTAGTAAATTTTTTAGTATTGTAAGGAAAATCAAACAAATCTTTACCTGGCTTGCCGCCTCAGCATTGTTTCAAACTTTTAACCTCATTTCCGCAATCCCCCCCCCCCCATTGGTTACTCGATAAGCAAATTTGTGTTACAATTCACTCTTGCTGTCAAAATGGCAAGATTAACAATATTTGTCTTTTTTTTTGTGTCTTCCTTAATACTTCTTGGGTGGCAAGGATTTCCCAATAAACGTTTTTACGGTTGTTTGTGACTTTCTGCTGATATATTTTTTTATATAAAGTGTGTTCGGTATCAGTATCGGTGTCTTGAGTTTCCAACAAATCCACTTCGCCTTCTTCTTCTTCATCATCATACTTCACATTGATGTCGTCAACCTCATCTGACAAACACTCCTCCATTAACTTCCTCAAACGCTCTTATTCCTTTTCATACGTCGAAATTCTAACAAAATTTCATATATTGATAAAAATAATGAAACGGAATTCACATTGAAACGTACCTTCAGCTCTATAAATTAATGGTTTTCCCAGGACTGGTATGCTCGCTGCGGACTGATACTCCGCATTCGTCAAGAGAAACGTAACAAACACACCTATCAAAATGCAACTCTGAACTAACACCCAGCAAGCAGACTTAGGAAGGTACAAAAGGCGACAACATTGCAGAGTGGGGGGGTGCGCAAATAAAATTAAAAAACCTTTTAGCGCGGACTGACACTCCGCGTAGCGAGCCCCGGAAGGTTAAAAAGGTAATATAACGTTTCGCTGGCTATACCAGCTTCATCAGTTAATATAATTTTAAAAATACAAGTCTTTTACAGTAGTTATTCCGTAAGGGAAAAGCATGCTAAAATTAGAAATTAGGTGAAAGAATAAAACGTCACATTTATTACATACCTGAAAGAACATGTCAAATTTTATTGATTAGGATTCATTATAAACTCTTGTTTAGTGTTGAAATATAATTTTATCCCTTCAAAACTTCAAACTTTGGTCAGTAAGTATTGGAAAAGAGGAAAACTGGGTTTATTATTTGTTTTTTTTTTGTTTTCTTCAAAATTATTTTGCTAAAAGACAGAATTTTAAATGTTAATAGAGATCAATTTTTGTTAAGCAACTAGTACTTACTTTTGTTACTTTTGTCGTTTAAGGTATTTTTTTATTACCCTTTATATTTCTTAAATAGTCATTAGTAGCGATTTTTTTGGAATAAAATAATCTTCTTAGTAAACCTCAATAATCATTGATGTACCTTCAATAATTTTCACTTTTTCCATAACCGTTCAGGTTCCTGTTTGTATCGTATTTTTGGCTATTAAAATTTGGCTGGAAATTAATTAATGTTAATATCATCAAGAAAGTGGTCGTTGATTGACCAAGACCTTACTAGTAATTTTTAGGTGTATCCGGATTAAGGTGTATTCAAATTTCTTTCGGAAATTTATTGGTTAATATTTAATTTCTTGGTTTGTGGGACCTAAACTGCAAAAATTAAAGAACTTCACTAGTAAATTTTTTAGTATTGTAAGGAAAATCAAACAAATCTTTACCTGGCTTGCCGCCTCAGTATTGTTTCAAACTTTTAACCTCATTTCCGCAATCCCCCCCCCCCATTATGAAGACATGATTTCTAAGTTAACCCGCGATTCGGAAAATCAGAAAAACGCCCTATTAGAACAAGCACAAATTCTAAATGACACTGTATCTTCCGTACGAGCTCTTTCTGAAAATCAAAAATTATTAAACGAAAATTTAAACACAATTTTGTTGAACAATGTAGAAATTGAACAAATAATAGCTGAAACATCGACATATTCAATAATTAATCAATCTATCCAATCATTACAATTGTTCATCAACGTTTGGATCGAATTAGAAAGCGCTTTTACTTTCGCACAGAAACAACAGTTACATATCTCCCTTATTGACAATGACGAACCTTACGAAAATAACGAGATAATCTGAAGAGCAAAAATTGTCGGCAATATTTCGACCTCTCGTCCTATTCGTCTTGACAATTTAACTTTTAAATGATTGAAAATGGTCAATAAAAATACTCCTTAACACTAAAATTATAAATTCACAAAACTAGTAGTCTTTGAATTGTAGTAGTAACCGATCCTACCAACATTTTTGCAAACAAACAAACAAAACTTATCTAAAACTAAAATTCAAGTTATTTTTCATAAAAAATAGTTACAGAAATAATTGTCGCTATAATAAAGCTCCTAGAAATATTGACACTAAAATAATCGTTTAATTGGTAGTTTATTTTTAAATTGAAGACTGAAGGTTGTGCCAATGCCAATAATTTTCGAAATAAAAAGTTTACATCGAGTTTCCTTGAAAATGCTAAGAAATTGCTAAACTATCCCCACACTAGTGGGTTTTAATCGAATACTACAAAATAGTGTAGTTCATTAATATTAAGTAAAACATCAACTTTAAATAAATAATCTCAGATGTTATTGAGATAATTAAAAATCAAATTTTTATGATTCGCTTTTTAGAGACTGTAACTCGCAAACTGTACATTGTTATGTTAACTTCATTACTTATTTTTGCCTAGAGGGTCAACTTGTAAAGTTTGTCGGTATACTTTTTAAACACTGTGTATATTTTTTTTAAAGATCACCTTACAAAGTTTATCGATACATGTTTTGAACATCCTTTAACTCGTTCTATATAGTAATCATAAAATCAGGGAGGTACCTATACTACTTCCTCCAATTCCCGTAAATTAAATTATGGGAATTCTCAGATTTCTTAGAAAGGTGGGAGTCTACATAAAGACACTGTAGCTTCGGAAATTTAGTTTCCCGAAAATATTTCGTGCGAACAATTAAAAGTGTTAGTGTGCTATTTGCGAACTCTGCAATGGAAGTTCAGAAAGTCCCTGGCTTTAGACGTGGTTCGACTTATTTTACCTGCGAAGAAAACTCAGGTTTTTATTACAAACTAAAGAGTAGTAAAAACGAAATCGTTTATCTACAATGCGTAGAAAAGGGTTGTCCAGCTCGAGCGAAGTGCAGTGACACAGTTTTCTTAGCTGTGGACAGTGCATCTCATAATCATTTAGCGGAGCTGCATAAAAAAGATGCACTTCTTCTTAAAAACGCGTTGGTGAAGAAAGCTGTTTTTTCGAGTAATCCAGTACGATCAATCTTTGTGGAAGGTAATGCAAGGTAAGTTTAAAAATAATTTTTTACGGCCGTGCGAAAAGTGGACTTTCCCTTGAAAGCCCCCCCCCCCCCCAAATGTTGGCTTTAAAGTGCAGGTGCAACACAAGTCATACCCCAGGTTACGCCCATAATAACGTCTGCTTTAATACAATACAATTTGAAATGCGAAATGCTTTCCTTTTTTCTAGTTCTTTTATAGAAGCCGCTGCTAAATTGGCGTTTCCAGCATTGTCGCGGTGTATGCGAAGACAACGGCAAAAATGCCAACCATCTACGCCCCAGACGATAAGGGAATACGGGGAAATTTGCCAAAATAACCCTCGATTTGGTTTTATCGGCGAAAAGCCCTTCTGTCGTGGTGTTGTTGGAGATAGCGACTTTTCTTCGGTCCTGTTTTTAGCAGATGACTTAAAAGAAGTGTTAGGAAGCGCAAAGGAAGTGCATATAGACGGCACGTTTAAAACACGCCCTCGGCATCCCACCAGCAGCCAATTGCTAACGGTGATTGCCATCCAGTATGGAATTGTAAGTAACTATGAATACTTCTTACAGAGACATTTTAAAACACATTAAAACTATCTTTGTATACAATTACACAAAAATACTATACTTTTTGATAGTCGTATTATTCTGATGTCAATTTCATCATTTATTACTTAATTAAAAATTATTTTTCTTAGGATCGTTAGACTTTCTCTCGTCATCAGTAGAGCTAAAAATTAAAAATTTTTTTTTACAAATACCACAAGTAACGCATCGGATGCAAAGAAATTTGTCTTATTAGATATTATATGCAGCAAAGCCTTTAAAACCGCAAAAAGCTTAAAATATCAAGGAAACAAATGTGTGCAACACCAAGGGCCAAAAATACACGCACGCCTACTACCACGGCGGAGTTACGGTACCTAACATTAGTTATGATTATTATGTTTTTAGGCGTTTCCCTGCGCCTTTGCGCTAATGCCAAATTGAACCTATCAAAGCGTCCCTCAAGAAATCTGTGGATGAAATTTTCCCACGAGCAACGAAGACAGGGTGCTATTTTCACTACTGCCAAGTAAAGACTTTCAACACTCCAATTATCTTTTTAAGGAACTACAATTATATTTTGTAGGGTGTTTTACGTCAAGCTGGTGTGTTACGCATGCGAAACTTGCTAAAAGAAAATCCTGTTGCAAGGAAAGGACTGGAGTTTTTGTTGTGCATTCCAATCCTTCCTGCAGACATATTCGATGAGGCAATAAGTGTTGTGAACAGTTTTTTACAAGAAAATCATTTGGAAAATGATTTTCAGTCGCTTATGAGGTGTGTTGTATGCATATTTGGATTTTTTTCCCTACAATTGCAACATCACAGTAATTCAAAATAAATATGTATATTCCATAATTTCAGATATCACGATAGTCAGTGGATGCGACGAGTGGGCCCTAACGCTGTGTCCGTTTTTAATAAAGTTCGCGCACTTCAGCGACACATAAGGGTCCGTGGACCTAATACGTGGGAGTTTACTGGTGAGTTTAATTACTGCTATAAAATAATAGAAATCCAAGAAAACTATTTTGAAGTTGTAACATTATTGGTGTTCAATTTGAATTTCGTGCTTTAGTTTTAGTGCCTTTTAGCATTTATGAATCTAAAAGTTTGCCAAAGGGTACGGACGGTTTTGTTTCGGAGGGTAGAATTTTAGCACATATATTATGATCTTATGAGTAAACTGAGGTTAAAAACAATTGCTTGGTCTTATTTTTATGAAACCTCGGCTTACAGAATTATCTTTTTGCACTCTCCTATTGATATGCCAACTTAGTAGTTGTCTTTTCTCAATAGTAAAACGATAGCCTTTTTATAACTTATTTTCAAACTAGAGAAAATAGTAATTTGTACTACAAGTGATGAAAGCATTTCTTTCGTGAGTTTGAATGAACCAGACGAGTGAAAAAGAGATTATTTCATACGTGTTGTACATGTAATTAAAAATTAACTAGGAGATCTTAGCTTATTTTATTGGAGATCTAGCAGAACACGACCAACCTCCCTAATAAACAGCATCACACTGACAGCCGACTACTTGATTATATCTAAGAATGGATAGCCATAGCTACCTATTATTTATATCAACTTAATATGTGGACACGCATTCGTCTTTGGTTAATAATATAAGTGTGTCTACTTAAGTTGGAACCATATGGAAAAATTTTGTATTATTTGTTTTAGGGAAAAAAGGTATTCTTGATAAAAAGTTCTGCATAGTCCAAACCTTAAAATGCAACCGCCAGATATCAAATTTTCAAGCCGTATACGAGGTTTGTCAAAAAATATGAATTTTGTTCAGGAGTAAAGTACGTTTATTTTTGACAAAATCGAAAATTTTCATCGACAAGCAAATACAGCGACAAGAGTTTGATTATTACTGTTATGATTTTTATATATGTTTATTTTCAAATAAAAACAATTATTATTACATGTTACCCAATTGTTAATGTTAATTACATGCTACCTGATTAGACCCGCCGAGCTATGGCGTCACGGCGGCTAGCGGCTCGTCAACTGCAGCGAACGCACTGAAGGAGGCGTGGAAGTCGAGCGGCACCTGCAGCTAATCAACTAACGTGGCGAGGTCGAATCACATCCCCCTTGGGGACAAACAAAACGGCGGGACCGAAGATTTGTACAGCTTTGCGATATGAATCCCCAGTTATGGGAGAATGACCTCTTCACGACCCTACGAGATCATGCAAAAACTGACGGTCACATTGACACACAAGGCACCACAGCTCACTCCACTAGCAAAGCCACCTCTAGCTTTGATAGCCCGAGCAGAAGTCCAATAATTAGCAAACAGCGGAACAACGCGGTATCAAGCTGTAACAGCACAAACATAGGACGCTGTGCCTTCGGGCATGGCGGCCCCCAAGAACCAAAGCTCGCAGACCAAGCCCTGAGACCTCAGCCGGAAATCAACTAACTGGAAAGCGAAGCGAAACCAACTTCCGCGCCAAAACGCGCGATCACGCCAACAGATGTAGCCAATCAGAACGCAGTTTTCCTCGCGTGACAGAGAACGCGACGGCATTGGAAACAAAACTTTAGGGACATCTCGCTCGCTCCCACGAGCTAGGTTTTGAAAATTCATCTAAACGGGATTAAGCAAATTGCAGCTGCCTATCAAACAGCTAGAGCCCAGAGCGGGGCGGAGTTGCGTGCGTGTCAACTTTAGAATTTTAGATATTAATAGCTAAAGTCTTATACGAGAAAATACGACTGAGAAGGAACCCATACACAAGCAAGCTCGTAAAATATAAAAAATGGCCTGACATGGTATGCACGGATGCATCCCCTATATGTGTAAAGTAATGAACAGCCTGCAGGTTTTGTATCCTAAAATGGTACACGTTACTTGTGTTGCTCATGGATTGCATTCTGTGGCAGAATTAGTTCGCTCCATTTATCCTGATGTAAATTTCTTAATATCTCGTGTAAAAAAGTATTTCTGAAAATACCCTGTCGTCAACAAAAATTTAGAGAATTTACCGACAATCTGCCACTTTCGCCTGTGCCTGTAATTACGAGATGGGCAACATGGACCGAAGCTGCGAAGTATTACGCTGACAACTTTGAAATAATAAATATTGTTGTAAAAGAATTCGATATCGAAGAAGCTCAATGCATTAAATATGCACAATCTATTTTAAAGAAAAAAGGAATTCGCGACAAATTAATTTTCATCGCAACCAAATTGACTTGCATATCACTTGCAATTTGCAAATATCAAGGAAAATGAACATCAATAAAAAAACATTGAAACAGTAAAACAAGTTGTTAGTGCCTTGAATGTATTGAAGAAAAAGGATTTCATCATAAAGTTAAGATCAGTGCTTTAAAAAAAACTGTGGTTATCGCCAGCTTAAAAATGTTAATGACATTCTAGAAAATAATTCAAAAATTGATGACAGCCTTGTTAATTTAAGTATTACAGATATTGCCAAATTAGAATTTTCCCCACTTGTATCGTGCGATGTCGAAGGTTTTTTCGGAATACAAAAACGTTCTTTCTGATAATAGGTGCAAATTTAAATTTGAAAATGTATTGCACCACGTAATTATTAAATGTAATAGTAACACTTAAATGTATCTCAATTCTAATTCAATATTGATTTATTATCAACTACGTATATAATTATTTGTATTACTAACTTAATAACATCTAATATCTTTCTGCCGTTTTATAAAAATATATGAATATATTTGTGACTTAATTAATAAAAAATCTATCCCAGTCTTACTTTACTTAATCGATTTAATTTAAAAGTGCATATTTTCGGTATTTTACGTGCATATTTGCATATATTTCAAATTTTAAGTCCATATGTATCCTAAGACCGGTGACTCCTAAATTTTCTGATGCTGAATCGAAAAAGACTGCCAACTGTGATAATACAACAGAGAAAAATAGTTTTGATATAGCTGCTGCTAACGATAAACGCTCCGAAAATGAAACGAGTGACTGCAGCTACTCTCCTGAATTTTCTGATGCTGAATCTGATACAGATATTAATGGTAACGGCAAAGTGTCTAGTGAAAACATAACAAGTAATGATGAAATGCTCGAGGAAGTGGAAAACGTACAGTGCATTTGACTAAGAAAAAAAAACGAAAAATTGAAGGAGAAAATAAAAGAATTAGTAATAAGAAATTAAGAATGACTTGACAAAGCTATTTAGGGCTTAGGAAGCGATGTGGTAAAAAATACATTTCACGATACTACAAAAGTAGAAAGGGAACTTAAAGCAATACTGTAAAAATTTGTGATAAAAAAAGGCCAAAATATTTAGACGATCCTTCAAGGCGCAAACTTACTAACAATTACAGTTTGACCGTTTGTAATAAACAAATACCTGTCTGCAAAAAAATGTATCTTGGTACATTGAGATTAGAAGAATGGTCTGTTAGAACATGAGCTTTGCAAGGACACAATAGAATGAACGAAAGTCTTGAGAGTTAGCCAAAGAAACCAAAGACATGACTTATTTCGTGAACGCAGAGCATGTTTAAGCAACTTCCTTCCCACTACTGTCAAAAAGACACTGATAGATTATACTTGGAGCAAATGTGTCAATCTTTTACAGATCTATAACGAGCATACGTTAACTTGTGTGACGAGAACGACAAAGTGCTTTTGTCTAAAACGTGTTAACTACGATGATGGAAGAAAGGAAAGTCTCTATTTTTATACCACGTAAATGCTTCAAATATAAAAACAACAACTTGACGTACGACTAATATGAAATACAAATTAATAGAAAAGAAAGTGTATTTTTGAAACTTCCTGAGAAGCTTCCTGTAATTAATTACTCCCACTGCCACTGCACTGCACAAAACCGAAACGCAGTTTTGGCAAATAGTCTGCTTTATTTGTCTAAAAAGTACAATGCCTGAATACAAACAGTTCCTCAAAAAGGGCTACATTCAAATAAAGCGTGACTCAGTCCACAGGGCAACTGAAACAGCTTTAAAAAATAAAGAAGTTTACCTTCCAAGTGATTATTTTCATATACATAACAAAGCAAGCTAGATAAAAAAATCTATACATCGTCAAAAATATTAATGTTTCTATTTTAAACATGTTGGCGAAAAAGTCTTTTCAAGTACAATTCTATTAAAACTGCAAAGATATCTGTTGGACACAGTGTGCAATATAACCTGCATCAGAACCCCCTTATTGGCTGCTATTTTACAAATATCTAGTTACAAGTTGTTATTGCCTTTTTACAATATACTCTGCTTGTTGAGTTGTATATTACAACTTATACAGGGTGGTCCACTTATTGGTAGCAGGACTTTAATAGTAGGCAGAAAACCTTATTTCAAGGTGAAAATTTCATATGAACATAGGCCCTGAAACTCTTCGACATTGAAGATCAGGTTTTTAATTTCTTCTTCCATTATTAGCATGCAGAAAACCTTATTTCAAGGTGAAATTTCATATGAACATAGGCCCAGAAACTCTTCGACATTGAAGATCAGGTTTTTTAATTTCTTCTTCCATTATTAGCATGCAGAAAACCTTATTTCAAGGTGAAAATTTCATATGAACATAGGCCCTGAAACTCTTCGACATTGAAGATAAGGTTTTTTAATTTCTTCTTCCATTATTAGCATAAGTACGAAAAACGGCTAGCATTTCCTTATTTTGCAAAGAAAAGTGTGCCTTGAAAAACAAAATCCGTTGTTAGTAATCTGCCACTTTACGGTGGAATGTAGAAGCGTGGTGGTAGAAAGTTTTATTAGTTTTCCTTTAACAACTAAAATGGCTTTTTGTCTGCTATGGAGTGGTAAATGGAAACTCCGCGAAAGCAGCTAGGGAATACAGGAGAAGATATCCGCGACGACGCCATCTGCATACCTCAGTGTTTGTGAACATTTGTGGACGATTTAGAACTCACGGACTTAGAACTAGACCTGATGAACGGCAAAACAGAATTAATATCCGGCAAGAAAGAGACAACATCAGGATTCTTCCTGAATTTGATAGAAATCCAACAATAAGCAGTCGAATAGCAGCTGGCGCCCTTCGTTCTTGCAAGTCCAAAATTCTTCGAGTTTTGAAAAGGGATCACAGACATGCTTACCATTTGCAACCTGTCCAAGGTTTAACAGAAGGTGACGAAGAACAAAGGTTAGTTTTTTTACCGATGGGTTCTTAACTCAATTGAACAGAATAGAACTTTTTTGAATAACATATTATGGACTGACGAATCGTGTTTTACTCGTCGGAGTGTGATAAACTTTCATAACCAGCATGTATGGGCACATGAAAATCCACATGCTATTCGGCCATGAAGTTTCCAGGTAGAATTTAGTGTTAATGTTTGGCTTGGGAGTTTATAACAATTACATGTTTGGGCCCTATTTCTTACCAGAACGCGTGACTGGTGAAAATTGTTTGCAATTTTTAATAACGGAGCATGCTAATGTGGGAAGAAGTTCCACTGAATTTAAGATTAATCGCTTGGTTCCAACTTGACGGTTGTCCAGCCCATTTTCATAGAAATGTAAGAAACTGGTTGGATCACAATTTTCGAGACAGATGGATCGGACGTAGGGCCTCCACGTTTCCCCGACCTTACCCTTTGGACTTTTTCGTACGTGTATTTTTGAAAGAAATGGTATATGGGACTCCTGTGGGCACAAAGGAAGAACTTATTGGCCGCATTAAATGCTTGTGATGATTTGAGAAATCGCAATTTGCTGCTGTGAAATCCGTTAGACGTCAGTGTGAACTATGTGTTCAGCAAAATGGTTCATATTTCGAACATTTTCTCTAAATTAGTATTTTACAGTAGCTGTGAATAATAATTTAATTAAAATTAATAATTTAATTTAAAATACATGTTTCGTTAACAAAGGTAGGGGAAGGTGCTGTACCTTGTACCGAATGTACCTCGGACCAAACGCGATATTTCGGAAATGCAGTAATCTGTATGGTCGATAATGTCTATCGTTGAGTTTGTGAGAAATTCATGGAGAAAGGTATGTCAAAGATTTTCCAAATTTACGATTTTCTCTTGCGAAGGTAAATAAATATTTAATCATTATTTAGAAGTTAATACTGCCTTTGAATACCAATTTCTACAAATATTAATATTTGTGAGAAATTCTGCACTCAGTTCTGTCTCATTTAATTACAAGCGCGCTGGGTTTAATGTAACCTCAAAATAGTAGGCAGCCGTTTTACAAACTTCTGATTTTATTGTACCTTGACCCGGTCAGCTCCTTGTACCTTGGACCGGTCCAATGTACAGTCTGATGTGAATATTTGAACTGCGAGACTGCGGAACTGTAAAACTTATCGTTTTACAGGACGCAAACACGCCGAGGAGTACAACAGGAAAGAAGCGGTCTTCTGTCAACGTAGACAGCTTGAGAACCGCGGCTGAGGACGTAATTGATCGACAATTTTCAATGTTGCAGCGCGCAGCAACTCAATTTCGAAAACCACGTTACGTATCTTCGCGGAAAGAAGAGTTTTCTTACGAGTCAAAAATAACTGCGAAGCAAATTTTCACTCAAGAAGAAGAACAGCTGTTAGTTTTTTTTATCTGAAGCGGGCGGCTAAACTTCACCATGGTCCCGCTAAAAAAGATTTGATGAATCTGGTTTTTCAATTCGCCGTCGTTAACCACAAAGACGTCCAAAGGATAACAAGAAATCTGGAAAGGGTTGGTTACGCTATTTTTTGGAGAGACACAACATTATCACTGAGAAAACCAGAGTCTACTAGTCTCGCTCGTTCAACCAGTTTTAATCGTAAGAATGTGTCACACCAATCTAAGGAGCTGCTATGAGCGCTATCAACTGAGTCCAAGTAAAATTTACAATTTGAATGAAACAGGAAACTCCACCGTCCATGTACCACCAACAATTCTTGCACAGAAGGGGCGGAACCAAATAGGAAGTGTTACTTCCAGAGAGCGAGGGGTGAATGTCATTGCTGCCATTAATGCTGTTGTGAATCACGTGCCACCTATAATAATTTTCCCGAAGGTCCACTTCAAAGACCATATGCTCAAGGGTGCACCACCAGATTCAATCGGAGGACAAGGTGCTCCTCATTTACGACAACCGTGCAACTCATATATCCATACCAGTCATAAATTTGGCGAAAGAAAATGGAGTTTTGTTATTAACCATGACTCCACACACATCTCATAAATTACATCCTCTCGACAGGACGTTTTTTGGTCCTTATAAAGCATTTTACAATCAAGCGGCCAACGATTGGGTGTTAAATCCAGGTAAACCAATGAGCACATTTGAAGTGGCTGATATAATCGGACAGGCATATCCAAAAGCGTTCACAATTCATAATATAAGCAAAGGATTTGAAGTCACAGTGATTTGGCCATTCAACGAAAATATTTGTGGAAACGAAGACTTCTTATCTTCTTATGTAACCGATCGCCTCAAACCAAATCATAATGAAGACCAACCCGGTGCTGATGATGAATACAATAATCAACCATCTACCAGTCACTAAATCCCACCAATTCCATCAGTCATAGATTCATAATTTCTCCTGAAGATGTAAGACCTTTCCCGAAGGCACCCCAGCGAAAAGTTAATGCTTGTCCAAATAGAAAAAAAGGCCGGATCCGAATTTTAACTGGCACGACAGAAAAAAATGCGATTGACTCCTGTAGACTCCTGGGCGGACAACGCCATTAGTCTAACTAGTTTAAGCAGTAATGGCATACATTCCAGGTAGGTAATGGCAAATTACTTATAAATACATGTATTAAAGCGATACTGGCATTCAAATACCAATTAGCGTGGTGTCGAATATTTATGCATTGCCAATTACAAGAGATTATGAAGGGGTGGACTTTTTACTTGTAAATATTCTTATTATCAGTACAGTTGCTCTTCCAATTTTGACAATATAACATAGAAGATGTAGAATTTATTGAATCCCGTAAAGATCGTACAGTGGTAGTTTATTCGGGGTATAAATATACTTCTGAAAGGGCGAATAAAAATAGTATAACACGTTGGGTTTGTGTTTAGAAATCTTGCGGTGGTAGTATTACTACAGAGGATACCAATACTAACAGCGTACTACATCAAAAAGACCATACCTGTGTAGTTGACATCGCGAAAATAGAAGTTAAAAAGTGCCGTTTCCAATGTAAAGAAACGGGTGCGCGAGAAACTAACTCCTATACCGGAAATCGTTTGCCAAGAATTTTTAAAATCTAAGGGTCTGGAACTTGATTTTGTTACCGAAATTCCAGACTTCTCATGAATAAAAACAGCGCGGCGAAAGGCATCGAAGAACCAACACGGTTGAGGGATGGCACAGCGGATTGAAGAGAAAAATGGGAAAAATTCACCCCAACGTTTTTGAATTGGCGAGAACACTTAAAACACTTGCAGAGCATTATGAAACTATAAAAAATAAAAGTGAGTTAAATATGGCACCACCACAGAGGACGAAGAATATTGTGAGTTAGATAGATCGCGACCTGGAAAACCGGGAAAACCTGGAAATTTCAGGGAATTTTCGATTACTGGAAATATCAGGGAATTTTATGAAATTTGCTGGAATTTTAGTTGTCTCTCTATCTTGTAAATGATTTTTAAAAATTAGTTAAATTTTAAAAACTCCGCTCTCGCCGGCCGGCGCCGCTCCGGCCGCAACAAGTACTACGCATTTGGTTAATAACCTTGAATAACAAGACAGCTACCGTTCTCGCTCTGAACATAAACCAACGTAACCTCATAAATATATTCTAAACACAGACATGTGATTCAATTTCTATATTGAGTTGTGATCAACAAATAGATATTTAAACGGTAAATTAAAATAATAGCTATCTATTTGTGTATTAATATGCAAAATGATATATATTTTGCCGATTGATGGAGACTCTCTCGAAATCGGCAATGCATTTTGCTCTCGCATTACACACAAGATTTTTTTTCTACAATCGCACAGCTTTTTATTTTGTATTTGAAGAATACAAAACCAATGTCTGTACGCAAAAACAAAAGTTTGGTTACCTGTACTAATTAATTGGATAGCGAGCGTTTCGTACCGCATGAACGGCAAAGTGGAAAAGTTGTGTATTGCGTTGTCAAATGCAAGCGCAAATGCCTACTATCTATATCGATTGTACAAAATAGTCTATTGTATGTTAAGAGCTGAAAGTGCATTCTTGCCGCTTGCGCATGGATATTGCTGGTTGAGACGAAGTCGAAACCAGTAATCATGCAAAAGCGGCAAGCGCACTTTTAGCTCGAAACATACATACGATTTTTTCGACGACTGAGCATATGATTAATGGAAAATATCAAATTTCATTTTATCGCAAAAATTAATTGACAATCAAGTTAACATTATTCGCGCAGTCTACGACATGTGACGCGATTAGTTCCACAAATAACGGGCGTTGTCAAGGAAACATTCGGACGTGGTACCTATTTTGTTCACGTGGAAACCCAAAACGCTCGGCGAGCGGAAAGTGATGAAAACGCACGCTCAGCGGCAAATGTCAACTTTCTGTTGTTAAATGACAATGAGAAAAATCTACTTTCGATGTCAGTCGTCGAAAATAGTAATTTTTGTATTAAGTGCGCGAAATAAGTGTTTTTTTATGGCGCGTGAGAATGTCAATTTTCGCCGAGACCGTTAGGTCGAGGCAGGAAAGTCATTCAAACGCGCCATAAAAACACGAATTTTTCCACGAAATACAAACAACGTTTTTTCTACAGCCGTCAAAAAAAGAATAAAAAATTCTCTGTAACAAAATCATACGTATATAGCAAATAAGTAGAGTAATATTATTATGTACGTAACGTTTTATATGTGTTGTAACTAAAGAAATGGTGTTCCAAAACCGTTTTTTCACTGCTAGCCGTGAAGAAATATTATATTTTCACGTCTTAAAAAAAGTTAAACTTCGCGTATCTATAGCGATGCATAAATGTCACGTTTTTTGACGGCTGTAGAAAAAATATATTTTCTTGCACGTAGGTACTTCTTTTAGCGATTTTTAATAGTACCTATACAACCACTTTTCTGTACTTGTAAAACAATTTATTATTTTTCAGAAAAATAATTAGGGACGGCCGCGATAATGAGCAAAGGGAAGGCCATTTTTGACATTAAATGGATTAATCCTGAAATAAATAACGATTGGAGTAAGTGGTTAGAACCATGGAAAAACTCAAAATATGAGGGATGGAGTAAGCTGTGCAAGAAGGTTTTTTCTTTAAGCAATATGGGAAGACGGGCAGTAATCAGCCACCAAAAAAGCAAGAAACACGAAAGGAATATAACCTCCGCTGGAATGTCACAAAAAATAGAAACATATGGTACTCCCATGAGAGAGAATACATCAGGCACTACCACATCAGTGCATGCTGAAATTGTAGTGGCAGAAACCTCACTTACTAATCTTAGTCATTCATGTTCACAAGTAGTAAGGAACACACAGTCGCAATCATCTTTAACAAACTTTGTCAATAATGATAATGTTACTGCAGCTGAAGTATTATTTTGTTTGAATGTTGTTATGAATCATATGTCTTTAGAAGATGCAGAGAGCTTTAGTGATATTTCAAAATTAGCCTTTTTTGATTCAAATATTGCTTCAAAACTACAACTAAAAAAGACAAAGTAGGATATTTGACAACCTTTGGCATAGCCCTTTACTTCAAAGAAAAAATCTAAAAGAAAATATTTCGTCTGCTGACTTGGTAGTTATTTGTTTTGATGAATCATTTAATAAAATCTGTGAAAAAGAACAGATGGACGTATGTATTAGGTTTTGGAATACCAAAACCAACCAGGTAGATATTAGTTATATACATTAATGTTTCTTAGATCACACAACAAAAAATGACCTTTTATCTAGTCTGAAAAGTGTTCTTGAAGATTATAACATCCCTCTAGTCAAAGTTCTGCAGTTATCCATGCATGGACCTAATGCAAATATTTCTTTATTTAATTCTTTAAATAAAGAAATTCAGGACAATGGAAATATGTCGTTATTAAATTTGGGCAGTTGCGGGTTACACACAGTCCATAATGCTTTTAAATCTGGCATTAACTCTACTAATTGGGATATTTTTTAGAACACTTTACAATTTATTTAAACACGTTCCGGCTCGTAGAGCTGTTTTCTTTTTTATAACAAATGATAAATTTCCATTAAAATTTTGTGCAATTCTATGGCTTGAAAACATAAAGGTGGGTGAAAGAGCAGTTGAAATTTTACCATACTTAAAAAAGTATTTTGAATGTGCCAAGAAAGATAAGGTTATGCCTAATAATACTAGCTGTCATATTCTTCAAGAGATGCTTGGGATAGTTTACTGAAAGCAAAGTTATGTTTTTTTTGTAAATGTAGCTTCTGACATGATTTTTTTTTGACCAAGTACCAGAGCAATAATCCACTAAGTCCTTTTCTGTTTGAGGACTTAATGGACATAATAAAAAAAATCATGTCCAGATTTGTAGTCGAAAGTAAAATATAAACTATTTCGGATTCTGTAATCTGTAAATTTGATTTAATGATTTAAAAAATTCGAAATCAATTGAATCAATTGATTTAGGCTTTGCATATAAAACTGCACTGAAGGGATGCAGAGAAATTGATGTCTTGAAATTTAAGAAAGATTCTCGTTCGTGTTTTCAAAAGTGCCTTAAAGTTCTGTTAGAAAAAGGTCCAATCAAATTTAAGATGACTAAGGGCGTCTCATGCATTAATACCCGTTTAATTATAAAATCAAAGTAAAAGTCCAGATTAGAGATTGCTTTGAAATGTTTGATTGAAGCTGGAAGAGTTACGGAATTTGTAGCCGACAAAATAAATGAATATTTCCGAAAATTTATAAGAAATGAGGCTGTTATAAATGCTATCAATAATTATAATTCACAAAGAACTAGAGACAGATTGGACGTACTTTATTTCCCATATGGAACAAAAGAATTGCAATTTTTTTAAAAATATTTTTGCTGTCACACGGCAACGCTTTTGTGGAACGATGGTTCTCAATTAATAAGGAATGTTTAATACCAAACTTGAATGAGAACTCTCTAACCGCACAAAGATGAATTTTTTTATGCAATATCTCAAAAGGGGGTATCAAAAAAGTCGATATAAATAAAACATTTTTGACTTATGCAAGAAATGCTCATCGTGAATACAAAAATCAGCTAGAAAAAAACAAGAAGGATGAAGATGAGAAAAAGAAGATATGCAATGAAAAAAAAAGTAAATTGGAAGCAATAAAATTGCTTAATGCTAAGAAGCGTTTTACTTTAGACTGCCTAAAAGAAATAGAAGAAAAAATTGCAGAGTTTAAAGAATAGCTTGGGATGATAGAAGTTTAGATATAGCTTTATAGATATCATAACAATTTGATTTTTTTTTGTTGATTGTATAAGACTGTGCAGTTGACTGTCCGTAATATAGCATTTAGTTTCAACATTTATTTTTATGAACGTTGTTACTTATTTTTTACATTTAATTTGCGTTGTAATTAAAATATAATTTTTGTTTTCTTTTATTTTTGTTAAAAAAATGGAAAGTTATTTCGTCTCTTATATTTTTTTAACTCCTTGCGGATGCTCTGTTTTCAACAATTTAAGTGAATCTGGAATTTTTCATGAAAAACACCTGGAAAACCTGGAAATATCAGGGAATTTTGTCTTCAAAAATTAGTATACACCATGCAATTCTGAAATCAATATTATTTTGTAATCTATATATTCCTCCTGGTAACCTGTTACTATCTCAACTCCCACCAACCGTTCATACGACTGTTCTTCCAATATACTTCGTTAACCAACTGTATTCAAAAAATGTAAAATTAATAATGCATGCGTTTGCATGTTGCATTACAAATGTAACAGGTTTACCTGTTTCTTTAATAATGCACAAAATGTTTTTTATTATAGCTACATCAGAATCGCCGTTTATAGCACGCCTGAGCGTGCGAAAACAGGCGATTAAAGCTCGCCGAGCTTTAAAGGTTGTCAAGGAAACGACTGAATGCAACAACGAACGTGGACGCGACAAAAATGTAAACAGTTCTCGTAACTATAGTAGCAATATTATTATGCCCTCATTTATCACGACAAAAATTATTTCTAAGTTTTTAGTGCGTAATTTATTTCCAGTATTGCAGGTATAATAAAAAATGGCCTAAAGTATTCGTGGGTAACTGGTCTTTAAAACACTTGCTCTATTTCGAGCACTCCGGCTACGCCGTTGTGCTCGAAAATTCGCGCTTGTTTTAAAGACCTTGTTATCCACTCATACTTTAATATACTATTTTTTATCTACGACAGTATGTAAAACTGCCTTTTAGTTGGCAGTTTTAAGTTTGTAAAACGACTGTTTAATAACATGTTTTCATTAGTTTACCTCGTCAGTAGTAACGTATTAAAAAGATTTCATTAGGCACGTTGTGAGTAGTAACGTGTTTTAAAATATTTAAAACACGCAAAATTACGACCGGTTGCTGGTAATCCTAATTTGCATTTAATTGTTTTTTCATATTTGCCGTGTTTTCTAGATTCTATCGTAGATAAAATATTGTACGATATACATGCGTAAAGCATCTTTAGTCACTCGCGGGGCTTAAAACGCTCGCTCACTCGCGTTTTAACTCTACCCCACTCGTGCCTAAAGAGTAGCTTTACGCACTTGTATCGTAAATTACTATTATTATACCTGCATCAAAATCACCGTTCAAAGCACGCCTGAGCGTGCGAAAACAGGCGATTAAAGCTCGCCGATCTTTAAAGGTTGTCCAGGAAACGACTGAATGCAACAACGGACGTGGACGCGACAAAAACGTAAACAATTCTCATAACTATAGTAGCAATATTATTATGCCGTCTCGATTTATCACGACAAAAATTATTTCTAAGTTTTTAGTGCGTAATTTATTTCCAGTATTGCAGGTGTAATAAAAAATAGCGTAAAGTATTCGTGGATAACTGGTCTTTAAAACTCGCGCGTGTTTTAAAGACCTTGTTATCCACTCATACTTTAATATACTATTCTTTATTTAATTATATGTACAGTCGTATTGTAATATTTGATTCATTTTGTTTTATATTATTGGAATTTTACTATCAACCAAAAGACGCAACATTTTTTTGAAAAATTACATAACACTCAAAACCATAACAACTGCAAATGCCCAGTTTATACACTTAAAAATACATGCAAAATGTATCATAGTATTGTCCCGATTTCTAAGGCGCCGACTGTACTTTAATCTAATAATTAAGTTTCAGTTTTTACAACTTACAGAAAGTTATTTGTTTATTTGTTATAGAAATAATACTTATTTTCAATGCAGAATGCTTTTTTGTTTTTGTATTTAAAGTTTTATAATAAAATACTGTTTGTCATCATTTATTTATTTTTATTGTATACTACTTAAAAATTATGAAACATTTCGCATCTGTAATATAAAAAATCAATACCCCGAATGCAACACTTCTTAACCCTTTAACTGCTATTATCGCATATACGAGCCCCGTCCCATCTCAATTGGCCCATTGTAAAAAAATACGTAATTTTGTTAATTCACGAAAAAAAAAACAATGCTAATGCTACAATTCAATTATTCCAACAAAACATCAACCGTTAAAAACTTAAATCGTCATTACATTTCAAGATTTATAAAGTTAAATTTAATTTTAATATAAAAATAAAAATTATGATATTTTTTACTTCTTTGTTTTTCACAAATTTTTATATTTCTTTAAGAACCTTTGAATATGTGTTTTGTTTCGTACAATTAGTAAAAATGACTCGTGGAGAGGTTGTTAATGAAAAAGTCCGCACAATTGTTATCAATTTATTTAAAAAGGGAAAATCGAACGCGGAAATTGGGAATCTAGTTAGTTTATTAAAGTTTACTGTTAGAAATATTGTTGGAGTTTATAAAACAACCGGTACAATTGCTACAAAACCTCGGTATGTGCCGAAATCCAAAATATCAGATGCTGACAGACGGGCATTGAAAAGGATTATTAGAAAAAAACAGGCGTTCGAACTACGGTGAATTATCTGCTCTCTGGAGCGATGCTGTGGGGCGAAGTATTTCAAGATCCACGTGCCATAGAGAAGCCCTTAAGTTAGGTTTTAAAACTTACAAGGTAATTTTATTCCAACTAATCCAATAAAAAGTTTTCTCGAATTTTACTAACTTTCTTTAGGCGAAAGAAAAGCCACTCCTAACATTAAAACAAAAGAAAAAACGACTAAAATGGGCTAAATGTCACATTAATTGGACTAGTGATGAATGGAATAGTGTCCATTGGAGTGATGAGTCCCGTTTTGAAGTTTGTGTTGGGGACAATCGAAGCAGAGTTATTCGTCAAAACAATTCAGATTCTTTGAAAAAGAAAGTATAATTTCCTGCTTCAGTTATGGTGTGGGGTTCAATGTCTGCTAAAGGTGTTGGAAAACTTCACTTCATTGATGGAGTTGTAAACACCGATAAATATTTAGAGATTTTAAGAAAATCGTTGCTTCCAACAATGGCAGAAGCATTGCAAAATAATCATAATGTTGTGTTCCAACAAGACGGAGCGGCTTACCATACATCAAAAAAATCTTTAAAATGGCTTTCTGATCATAATATTCCACTTTTGGAGTGGGTAGCAAGTAGTCCCGACTTGTCACCAATAGAAACCCTTTGGCACATAATGAAAAAACGATTACGAATACAGCCAGCTAGAAACGCAGTCGAATTAAAACACGAACTTCAAAATATTTGGGATACTTTCACTCCAGATGAGTGTCAAAACTTAGTAAGTACGTTACCCAAAAGAATTCAAGCTGTAATTAAAAATAAAGGTGACGTCACACAGTGGTAAAGATTTTTGGATTTTGAATGTTTTCCTTGCTTTTGACAACTTATATGTAATTTAAAGTTAAATATTGCAATAAAATGTTTTACATTGTTTAAAATGGTGTTTTTAATGATAATAAAAATAAACATTTAAATTAAATTCATCGTGAATTAGCATGATGTTATTGATAAAGAAAAATTTTGGTGGGCCAATTGAGATGGGACAGGGCTCGTATATATGTACGTTTTGGACGTGCGGCCAGGATTTGCTTTTACCGTTTATGTACGTTGCGAAACTTTTCAAATTCGTGCTATCGATACAGTGACGAGTGGCACAGAAAATGTTGCATAGAGAGTTATTCCTGATAATACTGGCATAAATATAAATGCAGGGGCAGGAACTTATACTGACATAAATATGAATGTAGGGGCAGGAACATCTATTGCTAAGGGTCGCAATCGCAAGAAGTGAACTGAAACAACTAAAGAAAGTACCCGAAAAACCAGTGAACCACAACGCAACAAAAACAAGAATTCCAAAGATAAACAGAACCTCTTTGACTGGGCTGATGAAGCTTTTTCACCAGTATATAATATTTTCAACGAAAATGAGGGTGGATTTCGTCCATATAACGACAAAATTTATGAAAATTCAAGCATTGTAGATTACTTTGAATACTATTTGACTCCGGAAACCGCAAGAAATATTGCTGGCGAAGAAACAGGTAAGTGTTGTAGAATGTAATTTATAAACAAGTCATAATATTATTTTTGTTTATATATAGGTATTTTTAATATGTAACTGAAGAGGTAGATAAAAAGACATTTTCGACGCTGAATAAGATTTTTGGGACCGATTATAAAGAAATATATCTTTTTCTTGCAGTTACGGTGCTGATCTCAAGAAACAAAAAACTAAAACTTGGCAACTATTGGTCAAGAGACCGTCTTTTACATACGCTAATATTTAGCAAAATAATTAGCAGGGATAGATTGTTAGGGACAGTCGAGAAATTCTGCGTTGTCTTATAATTTCCATGCGCGCTGTATATGCCCACCTTCTCAGACGAGTGCAGACTCGGCAGAATTTCCGGAGGCTACGCGACGCACGTGTTGATTCGGGCTTCCGCGAACATTTTTTTAGTGCAGCATAGAAAGAGATACTCTGCAAGTCGAAGGAGTCAGACACGATCAAATTAACTCATCCCCTTTTGGCAAATGCTGCTCCGGCAGACTTCAAGTGATGACAGCCAGTTGTTTGTGTAAAGCACGGGTCACACTAGGCTGGTTGCCAGCCAAAAATTTAGTAGCCGCTACTGTCAGCCGTCAATCAGCTTGGTGTGACCACAAAATTCGACGCTGGCGTCGCCAGCCGGCGAGTATTCGTCAGCGGCTGGCGAAGTTGGACATGTTCAACTTTTGGCAGCAGGCAGCGGCAACTAATAGATCATGTGGCCGCTGATACCAGCCGGCAGCGCAATCTGACCACTATTGCCACTATCAGCATCGAATACCCAGCTATCGTGCCTACCACGTGGTCTTTTGTTTTTTGTTATAATTGTTATCTATATTGTTACAATGAATGAATTAAAGTGGAATGGGAAAGAAATTATTTCGTTTTTAAATATATTTCAAAATTATCCATGCTTGTGGGACGTTACGTCAAAAGATTATTTGAATCGGAATGTGAAAGAGGTATCGTACAATAACCTTTTAGAAGACTTGCTTGCTGAATATCGAATAGCAAACTGGCGAGTAGCAACCGACAGTGTGACCGGGTTGCCAGCCGCTTCTTGCTAGTAAAAACTGGCGAGTAGCAGCCGACAGTGTGACCGGATTGCCAGCCGCTGCTTGCTGGTCAGCAGCAGCTGGTAAGCAGCCTAGTGAGTCGTGCTTAAGCGCAGAAGTCCCGCCCCGCTCGGTCGTTCCAGGGAGCGTGGTTTCTCATTTTCGGGGACTGGGGGACTCGAGACGCGGTAAGCGCAAGTCGCCTTGTGTTCGTTCTGTGCGTCTGTTGTCTCTCCTTATCGTCCCGTATATGGCTTTAGGCTTCTTTAACCGCTTCGAGTGAATTTTCTCACGGAGAACGACAATAACCCCTGGGCATCTGTGTGTATTGTGGGTGTTTCGCAAGTGCTTCCCGAATACACTTCCACTCTCAACGAGGAATCTGGTGGGGGCCACTTCGCCGAAGTTTCTGCAACCTAGAACAACCCCCCCCCCCTTTCGTAGCTTTGGAAGCTTACATCAGACAGCTGGAGACGTTTGGAACCTCGCCACGGAGAAGTTAAAATTCAGGTAGGGTAAGCCACCCAGTAATTGGCCTTTTTCTATTTAGCATCTAGTTATTGGCCGTTGCATTAAAACACAAATTATTAAGAATTTCTTGATATTAATCCCGTATCTGTGAAGATCAGCGCAATCTGGCAACACTGCTTAGTTGTCTGGTATCAAACGGTCTAAGAATTCTCCCGCCAGTTTCGCAAATAGGTAATGGTGTAATAGGTAGTGAACCGAACAAGCTGTAGTTACTGGAAATATTCTGTGTTCCGACAAGAGTGTGCTGCTACCGGTAAGTCATTTTTTTCTAAATATTTACATGTTATTGCTAAGGAAATAAATTTAGAACGTTTTTAATAGTATATTGGATGATATTTTTATATGATGGTGCATTATAACCTAAAATCCTCTATAAAATCTGGAGGCCAATCACTGAACATTATGCTGCATGTTTTATTTAGTGATTGGCCACATGGCCAATCTCTGAAATTTTCAACTAATCGTACTAAATTAATTTTATGGTTTGCTTTGTATTCAATGTATATATTGCTACCTGTTTTAAAATCTGGCCAATAATTGCCTCGTACCCAGTGACTGGCCAGGGGCCAATAACTGAATTTCCTTAAAGGCCAATCACTGAAACTTACCTATTTTTAGGCGAAGACAATGCCAAAATTGTTCCGGGCGAAAAATATTACAAGAAATACGTAGAGAACGATATACAAAAAGCTCTTGAGGAAATTAAAAATAGAAAACCCCTAAGAGAAGTTTCAAGACGATACAAAATTCCAAGAGCTACTTTGCAGTTCAGAAAAGGTCAAAATTATGTGAAACCAGCCTTTGGTCCTAACCCAATTCTCTCCAATGTTGAAGAGCAAATTTTGGTTACCTGGATCTTCGAAAATCACAAACGTGGATTTCCCCGCCGTAAAGATGTTCAAGAATCGGGATAAGAATTTCTGGACCAAAATTCAAGAGAGAACCCATTCGTTAACAATCGCTCTGGCGAGACATGGTATCGTGCTTTTCATCCAGAAATTTCGGAGCGTACATCAGAAGCTGTGACAGCAGCAAGTTCAAACGTATCAGAGTCAGATATTAAAAAATGGTTTACAGAAATAGAAACATACTTGATATCAAAAGGATTTAGGGAAATATTGGACGATTCAAATAGAGTAATGAACGCTGATGAAACGTGTTTCAATCTGTGCCCTAAGAACAATAAAGTGCTCGCACCAAGAGGGGCACCAAATGTTTATGAAGTGGAGCATGCTTCTTCCTAAGCCCACACTAACAGTAATGTTCACTTTTACGGCCTCTGGCCAGGTAACGCCACCTATGATCGTATATCCAAAGTATATTGCAGTCCGTACCTCCAGGAGACGTATTCTCGAATCTCGGCCGACGGGTGTCGCATGCGACTTTACGTCATTACGAATGAGTTTGCTAAATTGGTATTCTTGAAAGCGAGCACGCGACAATTGCCGAGCGCTCATCGGTCGAGTTACACCGAGCGGTGGGTGAACACTCGAATTTGCATGTCGAGTGATCGCCATTTCTCAGGTGGTTGTAGTTGTTGTTAGTTATTGGTTAACGGCTGGCGGTTAATAGTATTTATAATGTCAAATAATATAAAAAACGTGTATACTAGTGGGGAACAGCGAGTTATGCTGGCGCAATTGATGGATACAAAGCCGCATCTTGTGAGTGGGCAATTTTCGGCAGGATTTACTTTTAAAAGTACCCAAAATGAGTGGCAACAAATTGCCGAAATCCTGAATGCAATTCCTGGGGCCACAAAAGATTGGAAACATTGGCGAAAGGTAGGTTGTAATGAGTGAATTTATAAGAGCATCATTACTGCTGTTAACATATTTTATTGGGTTGTAGACATGGCAAGACTTGCGAAGCAAAGCCAAGTCAAAAAGGGCTGCACAATGTAGCTACATGGGTCGTACAGGAGGTGGTAAAGCAAGCCCAAAGATATTAGATGAGGTAGATAGCAGCATTATAAATATAATTGGGCCAACGGTTACCAATGGAATTGACGTTCCGGAATGCGTGGTGACCATTGTAAGTTAAAGCAAATATTAAATGTAAATGTTTTATTAATATCTTATGTTACTTAATGTTTTCAATAGACACTTGACGAACATAGTTATCCTGCAAAATCGTCACCTGCATCTGATGAAACTGCAGCAAGATCTAGCCCTGCGGCTGCCTATTTATCAACAACCGCTCTGCCTGCCTTGGCACCTGCAGCTGTGGCTGCCTCTTCATCGGTACCTGCAGCTACATCTACCCCTGCATTTACAACAAATGAAAGTAAAAAAGTAAAACAAAAACTATTTTCACATGGAGGGACGTAAATGTATAATACATTGTTTAATTGCAGTCATACTATATCTATTTTTTGTAGTTAACGTTACGTCAGTAAAGAGACTGAAAAATGCTATTGCATGTAGCAACGCTTTCCAAGATGTGGCGGAGAAAAAACTGTCGATAAAGGAACAGTATTATAAAAAAAAATTGGCACTATATAAACGTGACATCCGAACAAAGGAGCATTTTAGGAAGGAGTTGTTAGTTCTCCAAATGCGCACAACTATTGCGCAAGAAAACATTGCAAGTGCTCTCAAAAGCAATAAACTGCCATAAATTAATACCTATTTATTTGCGCAATTTTAGATTTTAGTGTTTTGTTTTTTGTAAATATTATATTAGAGGCTACATTTTGGTTTGTGCAATTTTTTAAATTGTTTTTCTTAGAATTGTTGATTATTTTAAAAGAGAATAAATTTTAATTTGTAGAATATGTTTTACTGGTTTTTCTTACAATATGTTTTTTGGAGGAGGGATTATTATTATTATTTCTTAACCCTATGTTACATAACATATTTAAAAAATACAAACCATAAGAAACAGTTGTCTACAATTATTACAGTATGCTTAGCTCAATAAACTCTTACTGCATAAAGGAGCGATTTACAATTCGCTGTCTGAATTGTCTACCAGCAGCCAGTTCAGGATGAACACGTCCTAATGGTTCTGCCTGTACATTATCTAAAATATTATTATCAATTATGCCTAAATCGTTGTCTTCATTTACGTCATCCTGGGGTTGCCGAATATTATTTACTATGCACATGTTGTGTAGCACTACACAGGCATTAATAATTTTTGCTGCACGTTCAGGATGATAATGTAGAACTCGATGCTTCAGCAGGCATCGGAAGCGCATTTTCAAAACCCCATTGCAACGTTCTACTGTGCAACGAGTTCTTGTTAAACGATTATATTCAAACTCTGGGGTTCCTTCGGCATTTTCAAATGATGTCATAAGCCATGTGCGGAGTGGATATCCTGAATCACATAAAATAGAGTTTTTTAAAATTAAGCGCTATTTACCAATTAAATAAAAATCTTTATGGCCAGCTTCATGCAGTCTTCTCATGGCTGCCTGGATCTCTGAATTCCGCCATATGAAAGCATCATGAGTGCTTCCCGGATATTGTGCATTCACATTTAATATTTTTAGAGTAGAATCACATTTAAATCTTTGGCACACAGGACGCGGTCTTTCGCGGCGGGCAGCAATCGCGCGATCCTCTCGGCGGTCGGCCATATGACTACGTCACATACAGAGCGATATCTGTGTGAGCAATCCAGCGTTGTGATAATTTTCTGCAGAACAGGTTCGCAGTAGTATTTTGCACAGGTTAAAGTGTTTTGCAGGTTTTTCTTGGAAAATGAGTAGTTCTGACGAGGAGGAACTCCTGCTTCTTTTAGCACTACAGTGTAGCAGAAGAAAAAGACGATATTGGGTGCACCCAATTAATGAAAAAAGAGAAGAACTTGGTGAATACCACTGTCTCTGTAGGAAACTGCAGTCACATGAAGACACATTTTTTGTATATTTTTCCTCATGTCAAGACAAAGTTTCGAGGAACTGCATGACCTAGGTACTGCAACATAGCATTTAGAAGATCACTACGAACTGGAAAAGCCCTATTGAACAAGGAAAATATTAGCAGTTTGTTTGAGGTAAGTTAATCAAAAGTATATACTCGCACCTATACAGGGTGTTTATGGAAATGAGTGCAAATATTTTAACCAGTAATAGAACTCGCTAAACTGAACAACTTCTCCATTTACCATTTTTTTCGAAAACGCCCTCAAAACTGAGTTAAAATTCAAAACGGTTTTACTCTAAAAATGCATACCCGCCTATGGAATAACATTTTAATTTAATGGTATAAAACAAAAAACATTTCTTTGATATGCAAACCAACAAAATCTGCACAGGTCCTGATAACACCTTTACTTCCCATCTTTTCAACAACGTATTTTATCAATTGAGGTAGGTAACGTGTGTTTTTTTGGTGCAAGAACTTTGCAGTTTTAGGCCCTGAACACACGGGGATTCCGTATCCGAGATTCGGTATGCGGGATACAGAATCTGGATCTGTTCAGACACGCGGGCCTTCAGTCACTTGCAGTGCCGTGCTGTTATGGACCTAGCATTGCTGTTCTTTGTTTCTGTCGAATTAGTCTAGAAGTGCTGTATTTAAAGTCAGGGATTGGGCTCTACTAAGCTAATGCATTTTTCATTGTCAAATAATGTACTCTCTATGATCGTTGTATAGTAAGGAACGCCCTGCTTATTCGATTTAAATACAAGTTGAAGAAAATCTGCTACGATTATGATATGATATCATATTTTCTGGCTGGCAAAAGTAGGCTTGTCCAGGCCCTGGTACACGTGGACTCATATGCTCCATATGGTCCAATGGTAAGTCGGTATCTGAGATACAGAATTTGTCGCCGGCGGCCAAAAAGGAGAGATAAGGAAAATTTGCAGCCAGATACTGTATGCGTCGCTGAATGCCGTGTGAACAGCTCCATTTGAACGCGTGTATTTTCTGTATCTGGGATTCCGTATCTCGCATACAGAATCCACGTGTGTCCAGGGCCTGGACGCGAATATCATAGGCGTAGCAGATTTTCTTCACATTGTATTTAAATCGAATAATCAGTGCGTTCGTTACTATACAAAGATCATGGAGCGTACATTATTTGACAAATGAAAAATGTATTAGCTTAGTAGAGCCCAATCCCTGACTTTAAATACAGCACATCTAGACTAATTCGACAGAAACAAAGAACAGCAATGCTAGGTCCATAACAGCACGGCACTGCAAGTGACTGAAGGCCCGCGTCTGAGATTCAGTCGCCGTGTCTGAACAGACTCAGAATCTGTATCCCGCATACCGAATCTCGGATACGGAATCCCCGTGTGTTCAGGGCCTTAAAATACTTGTGTCGTTAACCTTTAGCTTAGATTTGCTTACCAAGCGGCTCGTCAAATTTAGGGGAGATGAATGATTGAAAAATATGCGATTAAATGAAAAACGATAAATAGAAAAGTTCTTCATTTTGGTGAGCGCTATCACTGGTTAAAATATTTGCACTCATTTCCATAACACCTTGTATAGTATGAAGTTATGAACGGAGTTATTTATTTCTCTCAACGAACTGGTGTGGATCGCCTGGATCGCGCGATATTTTTGTGATTTTGTACAAACTTATCGCCTGCCGCCGCGGTCAAGACTGTTTCGCTGCGACAGATCGCCTCGTGTGTGACAGGGTTAATGCAATGTTGCTTTATACAAACATATCGTCGGATCGCGGCGGGCAGATATCGCTGCCCGCCGCGACAGACCGCGTCCTGTGTGCCAAAGCCTTAAATATTTTTAGAGTAGAATCACATATCTGAAAATCATTATGTACATGATATTGTCCTATTAATGCATACGGAAACTTACTAGTTGTACAGTTATGGAATGGTATCGTTTCCTATTTACATAAATATGTTTGGGATGATATTCGTCATTGTTGGGAGGTGCAACAATTGCAACAATGGTACAGTCGATACAACCTGCAACCCCAGGAAAATCAAATTTATTGTAAAACCTGCACAGTAAAATATTTCAATACTAAATAACTGTACATAAATATTTATTTATTACTTACTGTATCCTCACTGCTCCCAATTCCTCCAAGTTCTGTGGAAATGCTACCCACCGATTAAAAATTTCTGGACGATTTAAAATATCACTGATTTCAGCAATACATCTGCTAACAGATGCTTGACTCAGTGCCATATGGATATTGGAGCCAGTATCCATTTGGTAGCTACCCCCAGCAAAAAACCGTAATGCTGTGAGTACCTGAAATAGTATTTCATTATAAATAAATATTTATAATATGTAGGTACATTGGTACATGTTATAAAATGAATATCCACTATGTAGAAAACTTGCAGTAACCTCAAAAGCAAGCGGATTTTGTGTATGAAAATTTTATGTGTACTTACTTTAACAGTAGGGTTTAATGCAGATACTCTCGTTGGAGGATTTAGAAATGGTTCTACCATATTTATCAATTCTCTGCAAAGATCTTTATTTAACCTATAAATTTTTACGAACTGACGATCAGAAAGATCGAAAGGGCCCTCTCTAAAAATTCGCCGCGGCCGTTCCGCTAATATATCTGCCTCTTCCAAATCAGCTAATACATGTAATTGCATTACCTTCTTCCATACTACACACAATAAACTTCAAAAACTTTGAAATCACACGCAACACAAACAATAACTAAACCACAAAGAGGTTATGACATACAACTTCTAAACACCGAACGATTGAACTATTTTCACTACAACGCATGCGTACTGTGCGACGGGCCGCAGATCAAGGCGTATGCGACATTCAATTCGACTATCGTTCGAGAATAACAAATTTGTCTACTAGTCGAATTCCGCCGTTCGACAATTTTCGTGTTCGACAACTGTCGAACGGTTTCGAGAATACGTCTCCTGGATGGAGAATCGGTCTTTCAGATACTGAGTGGATAAAAATGGACGTTATGAGTGACTATATAAAAAATATCTTACATCCCTATATAAAGAATATAGGAACTAGTTTCCCCGTAATTCTCTTCCTAGACGGTCACAGTACACATCTGTCATACAAACTTAGTTCTTTATGTGTAGAACTTCAGATAATTTTAATTTATCTGTACCCCAACGCTACGCGAATCATGCAACCCACGGATGTTGCGGCATTCAAGCCAATAAAAAATGGGTGGAAGAAGTGGAGAAGAAACCATCCGTTTGTGACTCTGACTAAGGAGCATTTCGCTCCAGTTCTCAAACTTGTTGTAGAACGTACTGCTAAAATTGAAACAATTAACAACGGATACTGAGCTTCCGGAATTTACCCTTAGAATCCTGACGCCATAGATTTTTCTAAATGTCTCGGAGGTCAAAATAAAGCGCCTGATCCAACAACTAAAGACATTGATGGTACATATTTGAGCTACAAAGATTTCGCAAATATTATTGGATCTGAAACATTAGATGAATTTAGCATGCGTGAACAGGAGTATGAAAGTAATCCAAACGAGCAACCTCTTCTTTATAGGTTATGGACAAATTTTGCGCCATTAAATAATAATGTTTATTTAAATAATGTTTATTTAAAATCAGAAAGAATCTGGTACATACAGGTACAAGATAACAAAAAATAACTTATTCTAGCTCTTAAGAAATTAAATATAAAAATCACTATTAATTTTTTCTTTCAATTTACGCTTAAATTTACTTAATGTGTTAGATTCCTTAATGCAAGTTGGTAATTTATTGAACTCCACAAAGCCTTTAAAAAACAATGATGACATGGTTTGTTGAAGTTGGGTAGTCGCAATATATATATTATTTCTACCTCTTGTAGGATAATTATGGGTGTCATTCACAAAATTTATATTACAGCTTAGGTATTTTGGCAGCTGGTTGTGCAATATTTTATAAATAAAAATCATAGTAAAGTAATGTAAATGTATTTTTATCGGCCACCAGTGCAACGTATACTGCATATCTATAATATGAGTGCGTCTACCACAAGATAGTATAACTCTCATTGCCTTATTCTGCAATTTTTGTAATTTATCGAGTTCACCTTTGTTTAGCATAAACAATATTGACGGACAGTACTGAAAATGTGGCTTGATAATGCAGTTGTATATAGTAATTTTTGACCACATTGATAGGTTTAAGGTACTTCTTGAAAAGAAGAACAATTTTTGGCAAATTTTACCATATATATATCGAAAGTGCTCATTTAGGTTCAAGTGCTTGTCTATTATAACGCCTAAGTATTTTATCGAATCAACGTAAGAAATTTCACTATCTTCAATTTTAATTGCGAAATTAGAATTTTGAGTTTTCTTTAGGTTATTTTTACTGCAGATTATCATAGCCTTCGTTTTTTCTTTATTTAACTTAAGACTATTCCTAGCTAAGTATGTTACAATGTTATTTAAAGTTACATTCATTTTAATAACTGCAGTTTCCAGGTTTTCGTGGGTACAAGATAATAACGTATCGTCAGCGAAAAGATTGATAAAAACATCATCAGTTACTGTCGCAATATCGTTAATATAAATAATAAACAGTAATGGGCCAAGTATACTACCTTGTGGCACTCCGTGTATAACAGGCACTTTAGAAGAAAGTGTATTGTTAATTTTTGTCCTTTGGTACCTATTGTTAAAGTAATTAACCAGCCACTGCAAAACAGTACCACCAATACCATAAGCTGTGAGCTTTTGAATAAGAATATCTCTATTAATTGTTTCAAACGCTCTTTGAAAATCTAAAAACACCGCCACTGTAAATTTGTCAGAGTCTATTGCTTTTTTCCAGTTACGTAGTGTTATTTGCAAGGAACTCTCGCAAGAATGGTTTTTTCTGAAACCAGATCGCATCTGTATGAGAATATCATTTTCGTTAAAATATTTAATCAACTGATTATATACAACCCTTTCAATTATTTTATCAATACACGGCAGTGAGTTAATTGGTCTAAATTTAGTAATGTCATCAGTATTTTTTACTTTCGGAATTGGAGTAACAATACTAGTTTTAAACAAATCAGGAATTTTACCACAAGTTAAAGATGTATTTACTAAGTGTAATATCGCATATCCAGTTACATCAAAAGTACTCTTGATAATTTTATTATTTAATGTATCAGTATTGTTAAATTTATTATCAAGATTATTGACAATTTCCTTTAATTCCTTAATATCAATTACATTAAAATTACAGAGTGATTTATCATTTCCAGTTAATACATTAAGGTTCGAATTCGATTTGTAGGATGCGGTGAAATTATTATTATTTAATATATTTTGTATACTATCTAAAAAGCATTGATTGAACATATCAGCCTTTTCTTTGTCATTCGCAGGGAAAAAGTACTTATCATTCATATAATATCTACTTATTTTAGTAAGATCTTGATTTTGATTAGGATTAATTATACCGTTAATTGTTTTCCACATATTTTTTGGGTCATTTTTTAGCTTGTCAATTAAAAGAGAAACGTACTGAGGTTATTAAATATCCTAACTCGACTCAACCATTAACGCAAAATGTTATAATCGAGGAGTTAAAAGAAATTCCGACTAACGAAGAAAGCAACTGGGATTCGTAATATAAATGATATCCCTATTCTGTTTCTGACAGATGAAACTACTTACTTTAAATCAGCTTGATACCGTACAACCTAGAATAAGTCAAACTAGTCAAACGAGTACTGAGAAAATAAGAAAAGAGAAAGTTGAAGGGGAAATCATTCAAAAAAATCTAGACAAGAATTTGAGGTTGCGTGATGAATGATAATCAAAGCGATAGATCAAACGTCATTGAAGAAAATAACAGAATAGAAGATCAGCTGAGGATCCTAGCAGAAGCTGATGAAGAAATGGCTGAAGAAAATTATGTACATTGTGAAAAAGACAATAAAAATAACCTTCCAGGCGACAAGAACAGTTATGACAAATGGAGTAAGATTTTATCAGAAGATGACACGCAAGAATGCTCATCTGAAAAGAATGTAGACAATTATGAAAAGGAAGCACACCAAGAAGGCCTAGAACAGAAGAGAACATATATTGAAAAAGTGAAGAAATGGCTCTTTCCCGATAACGACTCAGTCGAATCTGCTTTTACTTTCACAAAACAGAAATTATTCCACGGGTTGTGTTACACTTCTACTAAAAATTTGAATTATCAAAACTTTGGAGTAAAATGCAATTCATGCAGACGTGTTTACCACAGCTTATGCATTGAACGGTTAAACTTGCACAAATCGAATTCTAGTATATTTACGTGTCAAAGTTGTTTAAAGAATCAAAACTACCCTCAAAATGACTACAAATAATATAAATGAAAAAAATGCTTTTAGTTTCTGAACTAATTTTGATTTTTTTGTTAAGTTACGTTTTGTTTGGAATATATTATATATTGTTATGATACATGACGTAGTATAATAAATCATAAGAAAGAAATATTCAAAACTAATAAATTTGGTAGGTTACAATAATTAGATCGTGATGGGTGTAAAATTTCGAATATGAATAATGAAAATAATTGATACAATGAAAGAAGCCATTTGATAGTGCGATATTAATTGAAATAAATAAACTTAATGGTTGTATTAAATGTTAATAAAGAACAAACCAAGGTAACATTAAGCAAATGTATTTGTTAATAATAATCAGAATGAATATCCTGTAATAGTATTATTTTAAAATATAGGAAGTGCGCACTAATAATTATATCTAATAGGGATAGAAGTTTGTTTAGTTAGTTACTGTAAAAACAACTCATGAAAGCATACATGTAATTTTGAAATAACCAATTTTGTGAAATAAAAATAGGAATTATGCCTTAATTTGTGTTGGTTTTGGTAATGACAAATTAAAAAAGAGCTTTAAACAAATCTACGAGGTCGAACAGGTGAAATATACAATGGAATTTATTGAGACATCAAGTGGATGAAGAAATTATACAGATACAGTTAATTGGAGATATAGAATACAGAATGTTATATTAGTTGAAGAGATTTGATTTGGATATTCTGTGAGTATTACAAGAGACATCCAACTATCTGCAAAAAGGGAACAAAGTTAGATTTGGAACATCATAATATAGCAACTTACCAGGAGTTATTTCGTGTGACAGTGACATTCAGGAGGAACCAGGACTGGATTTTGGGAGCAGAGGAGTTGGTTTGACAGGACGGATGCAGTTGAAAGGATTCACAGACCATCATAGGTGTTGCTGTTTGTGAAGTGGGCAGTAGGTGTTGCAGTCTGTCGACGTCAGGATCCGGTATTTGTTGGATGTTGCAGTGAAAGCTAGAGCAGTTATCGAGGTTTGTGTAGATAAGTTTGAGAAAGCATTTTGAATAACTGTCAAGTGATAATATAAAGTTGATATAGTACTTAGGTAGGTGAATAATAAATGTGTTAATGTAAGATACAATTGTCAATTACCTGGTTTGGTGATTTTAAAAGTCAAGTTTGAGGTTATGTGTCATTGATAGTCAAACATTTTTGAAAATACAATTTTAAAACTTGAATTAATAGAGAACTAGATTTTGGCGAATCCACCCTGAAAATAAGAGCTCTCGATTTAAAAGCAATTATCGTTTAACATTTAAGACATTGCATTAATTAAGGCATAGTTTAACTGGTGAGCTATACCAATATAGACCTATATAATTTATTTTTGTATTAGTTAACATTTTATTCTAAATAAAAATTCACCTAACTATTTTTTCTTGTTCGCTTGCATTCAGTGGCCAATAACTAGAACATCTGGGGGCCAATCGTTGAGTAAGTGCGGCCAATGACTAGCTTTTGGTAAACACAAAACTGATTAATTAATTCTGCAAACTAACAGATAAGTAAAAGTAACATATTTTTTATAAATTTCGATCTATTACCATCAAAAACGTAAATCGTCGTTCACATTATAGTAGTTGGTGAAATATAATTAGCTTTCAAATCTAGTTATGAGAATGGGAGGCCAATCACTGGGTGGCTTACCCTATTGTGCATTGTAGAAAGATAAGTTGTGCGTGCAGACTCCCGAGTTTATCGATCGCCGATCACTAAAATATCCCAACGCGTGTCAATCTAGTGCGCGTTATCGAGGCTACAACACCGCTTCTTTATGTACTGAACTCCTGAAGGTGCAGATTCGCGCACCAGTGGCGGCGTTAGTATGAGACGTTCGCAATCCGTGCGATTTATTAAGTAACTCTTTAGTTCAAACCTGTCTGAATATTACACTGTCTTTAGGCGAGTGAGCGAGTAATGTAATGTGTCATCTCTGATAACGAGTCATGTGCTATTGATATAATGTGTCATCCCTGATAACGTGTCATGTGCTGTATTCTCTGAAATCCCAATGACGTCAATTGAAACCAGTAATTTCCATCCTTAGATAAGAAATGTTATAAATATTGCTGTTGTATGTTTTTAGAGTTAGTTCAAATTAGCCTGTTCGAGTTCGTTCATAGATTTGTGTCCTGTAGAACGTTACTCTGTTTAAATTTGTAACTCCTACATTAAATTAAAGCTTTTGTGTAGTAAAATAAATAAAGTTTTTTTTCGTTAAGTCCACGATTGGCAACTTAACTGGCGCAGTCGGTAGGATACTTGGCAAAAGGGCACTACGAATTTTTGAAAAAAAAAAAAATTTTTTTTTCCTTTTTTCGCTCTTTTGTGTATTTTAATACTTAACCAAGTATTCCTAAAACAAACTTAACACCGGTACGAAGCAACGCAACTTTGAGGACAAACATCGCCAAGAAGAAGCACCGCCAACTACTGGTCCAGTCTATCGAAGACATCAGTCTATTGGAGACACCTGCTCCATCGAGGAGTTCCTGATCATCGAGATCACCTGTACGACCAATCCAGAGGAAGTCTACATCTTTAATCAACTACGAATCAACTGTACGACCAATCCAGAGGAAGTCTACACGTTCATCAACTACAAATATGAAGTAAGCAACCTTTCACGTATTAAAGTGTGTTTTTTTTAAACAAATTATAAACCCAATAACATAGTTTTAAATATTTATTTATAAGTTCAGGCAAAACGTAGTAAGCTTGACCAATCACCGCACATAGTTTGTGTGCTTAATCTGTGTTTGTGCTTGCGTTTTGTGCGTAGGTTTCTATACACCCCTAGTATTAAATTTCCCCTAGAATAATATTGTTTACTAACATAAAAATCAATCGTTAAAAATAATAGTGAATTTTTATGCTGAGACCACCACGTTTATTATTAAATCAACCACCAGCAAATCAAAACATGGCAGATTTATTCCCACCAGGTTTTTCTGTACGAATGATTTCTGAAATACCAACCTATGATGGTAATCCTCTAAATTTATCAGAATTTATTAGGTCTGCTGAGCTTATTTTATCACAATTTTTAGTACCAGCCCAGCCAGAAGCTTATATTAATAAATTTTTACTTTCATCAATTAGAAATAAATTAAGAGATAAAGCATTAGAAGTTGTTACCGGTTATGAATTTAATAACTGGAATGAACTAAAACAGACACTAATTAATAACTTTGGAGATCAGCGATCAGAATTAAATTTAACCATAGATCTAGCTAAAATGAAACAGCATCAAAAAGAATCCCCTATTGACTTTTATAATAAAATTAGAACACATCTAGCAATTTTTAATTCAAAAATTTCTCTTGGTCCTGAAGTTAGAGCTGTAAAGGATTATAAATTATTAAATTCAAAAAATTTAGCCCTTAGAGCCTTTTTGAGCGGTTTAAATGAACCATTTGGTACGTTGTTACGAGCTAGAAATCCCAACAGTTTAGAAAATGCTATTGCAATTGTTAGAGATGAATTAGATATCCGTTATTCTCAAAATGCATATCGTAATTCTTCACCAACTGAAAGTACTAATAAACCAATAATGCATCATCAGAATACCCAAAATAATCCATGGATTAAACACAATAACTTTATACCTCATCAAAATGTTCAACGACAACCAATTCAAAAGTTTTCTAATATATTTAGAAGTCCCCAAAATCCCACTTTACAACGTAACTTTTATCAACGTAACTTTTATCAACCCCCTGCACAATATCAACCGTTTGAAAGAAATGTTTTCGCTCCGAAACGAAATTTTGTGCCAAATAATCCAGTTGAACCGATGCAAACATCTACTATACATGCAGCCATTCCAAAAAGACCGTTAAATAGTAACATTCAAAATTTAAATTCAAATAAGAGACCAAATTATCGTTCCAATCATTTACAAGTAACTCAACCAAATAATTATAATCCCGAAGAATTACATCACGAGGACATTGACACAAATTATTCAGAATGTGATAACCCACTTCCTGAAGATAATGCAATTGATGACTCTCAGAATTTGTATGCTGATTATTCACCAGAATACATTGACATTGACCACGAAAATAACAGTGATAACGTAAATTTTTAAATAGAGCCTCGGATAAAATTGAAACATTTACTTTGCACACAATTAAATCTAATTTACCTTACATTTTAATACCAGGTACACAAAATAAAATACTGATTGATACCGGCAGTAGTAAAACATTAATATCACCCTTATTTGTAGAAAAACATTTTCCAAATTCAATTTATAATTATCATTTTCAAATAACCACACCCCATGCTACTACTACACATAATCAAGTAGCCCATATTCCAATAAACTCATTATTTTTAGAACCCGGAAGTCATATGTGCTATATGTTTAATTTCAGTCCTGATTATGTTGGATTAATAGGATCTGATTTATTAGCCAATATAAATGCAAACATTGATTTTAAATGGATGCATATTCAAACCGAGAAAAACATTATACCGTTTTATTATAACCAATCTAAACTTAAACAAGAAGCGCAAAAGAGAAACGAATGTAATTTTTCTAAAATAAATCAACAAGCGCAACCCATCAAACGAATATACATACCCCCTAGGTCAGAAAAACAAATTATTTTACCAACTGTAAATAATAATGGTACATATTTGTGTGACAAAATAATATTTGACAAAGACTGTAGAACACCTAGAGCTATAGTTAAAGTCCACAATAATTATTTTTACACAACAGCCATCAACACATCTAATCAGACAAAAGAATTTCACATTTATAACCCACTGTTATTAGATGAATATAAACACTCAAATTTAATAGAAATAAATAACATCAATACTGAAAATCAAAATTTTAATTTGAAATCTCGCAATCAACTTCAAAATGAAAATTTAAAAAACATTAATACCACTCATCTAAATACTGAAGAAGCTCATGCATTAAAAACTTTATGTTACGAATTCAAAGATATTTTTCATCACCCAGAATTACCCTTGACTTACACAAACTTGACAAGACATTTTATACGTACAAAGAATGACATCCCAATATTTACAAAAAATTATCGCTACCCTCATGTTCATCGCGAGGAGGTAAAAAATCAAATAAATAAAATGCTTGCTGACGGAATCATTGAACATTCCGAGTCACCATATAATGCACCTATATGGATCGTTCCAAAAAAATTAGACAATTCAGGCAAACAAAAATGGAGAATTGTTATTGATTATAGAAAACTGAACGAGAATACTATAGAAGACAAATACCCGTTACCTCTCATAGAACAAGTTCTTGACAATTTAGGTAAATCTGAATATTTTACTACCCTTGATTTGGCCTCAGGATTTCATCAAATTAAAGTAAACAAAGCTGATAGAGAAAAGACAGCCTTTTCTACCGAAGAAGGTCACTTCCAGTTTAAACGCTTAGCTTTCGGGATGAAAAACAGTCCAAGCAGCCTTCAACGTCTTATAAATCAGGCATTGATTGGCCTAACGCCTACACAGTGTATGGTTTACCTTGATGACATAATTATTTATTCAGTTTCCCTACAAGAACACATGATTAAATTACGACGTGTTTTTGAAAAATGTCGCAATGCTAACCTAAAAATACAACTAGACAAATCTGAATTCTTAAAAAAATCCATTGCCTATTTAGGACACATACTTACCAAAGATGGTGTAAAACCAAACCCAGATAAAATCAGTGCTATAATGAAATTTCCCTTACCAAAAACTAGAACTGATATAAAATCGTTCCTAGGACTTTTAGGCTATTATCGTAAATTTATAAAAGATTATGCTAAAATAACAAAATTCCTGACTTTATGTTTAAAGAAAGATTCAAAAATTATACATGATCAAAATTTCATAGAACAATTTGAGAAATTAAAAATTTTGTTAACTAATGACCCTATATTAGCTTATCCTGACTTTACAAAACCATTTGAATTAACTACCGATGCTAGCAAATTTGCTCTTGGAGCAGTATTATCACAAAATAACAGACCTATCAGCTATGCATCAAGAACCCTTAACCAAGCCGAAATTAACTACCCCACTATAGAAAGAGAATTATTAGCCATTGTTTGGGCCTGCAAACATTTTCGACCGTATCTATATGGCGTACATTTTACAATATTTACAGATCATAGACCTTTAATATGGCTTCGAAACATCAAAGAGCCTAATTCTAAATTAACCCGTTGGAGTATAAAATTAGAAGAATTTAATTTTACCATTAAATACCTACCAGGAAAAACCAATAAGGTAGCTGATGCCTTAAGTCGAATTAATATAAACCCCCTATCAATCGAACGCTTAGATACACCAGAACCTAGTTTTGATGATAATGCAAGTATGATGGCACAAAGACCATATACACCTGAATTGACTGACTTTACCATACCTACTTTTGTATCACCACTTGAAACCGTACCCATTAAAAGAAAATCAAGTAGACATAAAGATACTGTTACAACAAATAAACAGACTAATTCACAGAATATTGCAGTTACTCCACCTACACAAGAAATTGAACCAATAGATAATCAAAATATTGACAGTGATGTAAATACTGTACATTCCCAGCATTCATCATCCCCCGTGATAGACATATCCGAATTACCCCTACAATATCATAAAAACCAGTTAGAATTTATTAACGCTGTAATTCCCAAATCATTTAGAATCACTAGATTCGATGGCTACACACATATAAGCATTTTTGTGAACAACAATAACTTTCATGAAAAGTTTGTGCAGTTACTATTAGAATATTGTACACCAAATTCTCATTATTACTGTATATTTCAAGATGAAAATATTTTTGATAAATTTTCCAAATTTATTACTGAAAACAGTAATGAAAATTCTCCTCACTTCCATCGATGCACTAAGCAAGTAAATTATGTTACTAATCCTGATCATCGTGAACAATACATTTCGGACTATCATTTAGGTAAAACTAATCACAGAGGAATTAAAGAAACTAGCGAACACCTTAAACGTACTTATTACTGGAAAGGAATCGATAATGATATCAAGCAATACATCAATAACTGTGATACATGTAAACGTGAAAAATATCATAGACACCCAAATACATTGCCTTTTAGTTTAACGCCTACTTATGATAAACCTTTCTCTTGTATCAGTATAGATATTTTCCAAATCAATCAAACTAAATATTTAACCGTAATCGACAATTTCAGTAAATTTACTCAAGCATACTTATTAGAATCCCAAAATAAAATAGACATAACAAAAGCATTGTTAAGGTTCTTTTCACATTATGCCGTACCTCAGAAAATCATCGCTGATAATGAATTCGATAACGTTGTAATAAAAGAATTTTTAAAATTACATAAAATACATTTACATCTAACTACACCTTTACACCATGAGTCAAATTCCCTAATTGAACGAGTACACTCGACAATTTTAGAGCACTATAGATTATTAGAACATACTCCTGAAAAAGAAAGAATGTCTTATTGCATATTAGCCTATAATAATTCAATACATTCTAATTTAAAATTTACCCCTTCCGAAATTTTATTTGGACATACAGACAGTCATAATCCATTTGAATTATGCAATGACAAATATTTTGAAACTTACATTAATGACCATAAAAATAAAATGTCGCATTTTTATTCTGAAATCCAGTCTAAACAAAATCAAGCCAAATTACAAAGAAATGAAAAAACCAATAAAAATAAAGAACTTGTATCTTTTAAAGTTAATCAAAAAGTTTTCCTTAAAAATGACAGAAGAAATAAAAGAAGTATGAAATTTAAAGGACCCTTCAAAATTATCAAAATCCTAGACAATAATACATATCTTGTTGAAGATTTAACTACTAAAAACACATTTAAAAGACATGCAAATGAAATACGGCAAACTGACGAAATAATACCTGTTACAGGTACTACATCTGGTTCTTCAGTTACAGTATCCTCTCAGTTACAGGAGACGTAATAAACAAAGATACTATTTACCAATTCATGCAATTAATACCATTTCCAATATATATTGATTCCAATTTATATCGTATGATTATTCCCACTTATAAAACTATACTCTTCAATCTTGAGACTTCAATACCTGTTGAACTTGACCATTGCAAATTAGTAACTACCAATTCATATTTTTGTACGGAAAAATACCACTTTTCCCTTATTAATAATCAACTATGTGAAACTCAACTTTTATCTTTTGCCCCTAATAAAACTTGTTCCCCTTACTTGTTCAAATTATTAAAAGTTAAAATAGCTCAGATTGATGATTCTACTTGGTTAATTACTACTCCTAAAAAGGTAACTATTGATATTAAGTGTTTAGACATTAATTCAAGAAAGATATTAACAAAAACAAATTTAATTCATCTTACACCAGATTGCACGGCAATTATTGATCATGATACCCTATTATTCCAAATTAGAACTTCTTCCACAAAAACTGTAAAATTACAAGTACCTAATATTGATACTTTAAATATAGATAGTGATAAACACACTCAAATAGCTAGTTTAGATCTAACACCGATCAATATTAAAGAATTAATTAAAGACCAATCACAACTTGGAGAAATACAGAAAATACTTGAACCTGCCAATGTAACAGATTTGCATTATATTTCTGTAACCACGATTATAATGATAAGTATAATTGTCATAGTAATATTAAGTTTGTTATTGTATATCTATTGTAAACGCCAAGCCTTACAAGATAAATTCATGGCATATATAAAATCAAAAGTATTTAACGATGATATTCCTAAACCTTTTGAGTTCTTAGAAATCAAAACGTGAAATTCAACTGCTTTGAATTGTCTTATGAGGGGAGGAGTAATGTAATGTGTCATCTCTGATAACGAGTCATGTGCTATTGATATAATGTGTCATCCCTGATAACGTGTCATGTGCTGTATTCTCTGAAATCCCAATGACGTCAATTGAAACCAGTAATTTCCATCCTTAGATAAGAAATGTTATAAATATTGCTGTTGTATGTTTTTAGAGTTAGTTCAAATTAGCCTGTTCGAGTTCGTTCATAGATTTGTGTCCTGTAGAACGTTACTCTGTTTAAATTTGTAACTCCTACATTAAATTAAAGCTTTTGTGTAGTAAAATAAATAAAGTTTTTTTTCGTTAAGTCCACGATTGGCAACTTAACTAGCGCTACCCTTCTGGTGGACTCACGTGCAAATTTAAGATTGTAAGGGCTTCGCCCAGTTTAATTATAAAGTTACCAGAAAGCTCGGGCATTTGACGGCGCGTCTGGAAGTTATTTGTGTAATGTCGTTTACTAACCCGTCTAGTATTTAAAGTTGTGAGAAGAGTTGTAAATTCACCTACTACATTTAAAGACCAATAGGCCTAAATGTTGACGTCATGTTTCATTTAATGATGCTTTGATTTACATAATTGTGTTGTTTTGTTATGCATTTGCCATTGGGGCACCCTGTGTATGATTTGTGTGCAGCGGATCCTAGCCGAAACTTGTAAGCTACAAGGTAGGTTCCAACGCTCTAGCTGCCGACTTCAGGCAGCACCAAAGCTACAAACCCATCAGCCCCTTTTTGGCCCTTTGAGTTTATGCCAAACATGGGTTTTGTTCAAACCCGCAACTCGTGGCGCACCCTTTATTTATCAACACCCTGTATATGTTGTTAAGCTTGTCCCTCAATGTGCTCTCTTTAAAGAATCCCGCCCATCTCACTGAGCGTTTCGGCGGCGGTTTTAGCCTGTTCGTGAGTTATTTAGGGCAAGTAGTGAAATTTCCCGAACGTGATATGTCAGTGGCACTCTCTAACCCGGAAGCGTCATAAAATCAGTTTCGAATCGTAACAAGATATCTTTTGCTATTGAGATTGTTACAATTCTGTGAAAACAACCATCAACCCGAATGAGATAGATTGTATAAATTAAACGTCTTAGATAATAAAATGGAACGATTTCAAGAAAGTTTTTACCCATTCCAAAATCTGTGCATTAATGAATCATGAATTTTATTCAAAGGGCGCCTTTCAAACAGTACATTAAGACAAAACGGCACCGGTTTGGAATAAAGTTGTATGTTCTGGCCGTTACTGAAAGACCTAGACTTCATAATTTACACCGGGGCCGCTACTAAAATTACTTTAGAAGAGAATTTAGGTATTTCAGGATCCATTGTGACTAAATTTGATTTTTCATCAAATAAAAATTCATTTGATAAACTTACGCCAGAAATATTTATTATATCAGAAAGCTTAATATGTAGCAATAATGTATGAAGAACAATATCATTCATATGACCTCCTCGATTTCGTTGACAGGAGGTTATTCGAACGTCAACATTTTCAATAAATTTTCGCAATAAAAGTGAATCAATGGTATCTAATGCAGCTCGTATGTTGTCTTTCAGCTGGTGAAGTGTTTGTGAGCTATTCGTATACACTTTCTTCTTCAAATACCTACAAAGAAAATCATCTAAAGGAGTAAGAACATGGGATCTTGGGGGCCAATTCACCGCAGTTTCTGAAAATGATGTGAACTTTAAGCGCAATAAGGCGATTGTTTCATGGCTTGTATGGGATATTGCGCCATCTTGTTGAAACCAGAACTGATTCACATCCATTTCATTCAATTTAGGCCACAAAAATACTCTTAGCATGTTACGGTAACGCTCGGAATTAACAGTAACAGTAGCTGCATCGGCATCTTCAAAGTATAGTCAAATAATGCTATTGTCCCATAAAGCGATCAAACAGTCACTTTAAGTGGGTGCATTGCTTGTTCAAAAACCACATAAAGGTTCTCCGAACCCCAAAGTCTACAATTGTATCAATTGTAAAAAATACCCTAATTTCTTAGGGCAAGAATTTAACAATAATCAGTATATTAAAAATTCGTATTACATTTCTATTCCATACATACCTAAATTATAACAACAGTTATGTAAAATTTTAAAAAAATTAACGTTAAATGGAGTTACACCTGAACACAAATTTGTTGAAATTCACTGTATCATTTATCAAGAGTCATTGACATCTAATAGTAGGTTATTTATCTAGAACAAAAAGCGACTTTTTAAAGGACGAGAAAGTTGTTTACGGCCGAGGCGTCAGCCGAGGACGGAATTACTTGCGAGGACCTTTAGAAATACTTTTCGTTCGTGGTGAATACAACGGTTTATTTCATACTGTAAGTTTAATGAATTTTAAATATAAAGTTGTAAATCATTTCAAATTTCATGTCAACAACTGATGTATAATTTTAAAGTACTTGAACTTTAATATTTTACTTAAAGTACTAGGACTTGAATGTTCCATTTTCTGTACCAAAATAGTTATTTATGTTACAAGGCCGTGAACTAGGACTTTTTTTTATGAGAATGAATATTATTTGGCGAGGCGCAGGCCGAGGTTAGCAGGTTGGGTTTTGCGTCAGTTTTGACACAGACTGACGGAAAACCTAACCTGATAACCTCGAATTTGACATAGACTTACAGTCTAACCAACATATCATTCATAAAACAAATATTTCAGCCAAGCTTGATGTCATTTTTGTTTGCTCACATGTTATAATTTAACACTGACAATCTTCCTTTTAACTGCCATCTTTCTATAATAACACGTTCTGTTGCATGTATTTTATTAAAATATATTTGAATATTTGTTGAAGGAATTTTAAATGGTGTAAGCATCCAAGGAGTTACAGAAAATCCGAAATCACCCAAAAGACAAACTCTTTCTTGATTGTTATACATAATAGGGTAGATGAAAGAATTGTACCATAATCTAGAATCGTGGACAGATTCAGGCCATGTTGCATCAACGCTGGTAAACATTTCTGTACTGTTATACGTGGCTTGTACATTTTTTACTTCCCTCGTTTTCCTTTATTGGCATTTATTTGCAATCTGCCACAGTAGCAATAAGCAAATCAGATAAATACAGAAATGTAACATTGCACTAGAAGTAACGTGTGAGAGAATGTCCTTTGACATTCCTCGTTGTGATTAACTATATAAACAATTACAATGAATACTACCTAAGTTAATTAGTAACGTGTGGGTAGATCTAGCGGTTTAAAGCGTTACATGTACATTGAACCTAAAAGAAAAATGGATTTAAAAGATGCTGAAAAAGTTATACTTTATGTCAAGTTACCGGAATATTTTATGATATAAAATATCATCATTGTAGCGTTGTCTTGCATTATACGGAAGGGGCCATAATTATACGGAAGGGGCCATAATTATATATAACAGCAATAAGATAACATGAACAACAAAATAAACTGCTTGAGTAAGAAAGAGATGACCATAAGATAAAATTATTTTAGTAGGCATGTTTAGTTGACTACGTTATAATTAAAATAAGCGTCATGCCTACTCGAATATTTACTACTATGTTTATCTCTTTCTTACTCAAGCAATACGTGTTATTATCTTGTTCATGTTATCTCATTGCTGTTATATACCGGGTGTCCGTTCTCAAAGTCGAACATAGGCGATTAACATTGTATTGAACGTTTTTCCCGATTCCTGCTCGCCAATTCAATTTACAGGGAAGGTAATGGTATCAATGGAAAGATAAAATTATTACGCATCAAATGATACCAATAATAATATTCAAGATGCGGTTTTTATTTTAAAATATTAATTTAAAACTTAAGAATTTTTAAATATGCTATGACTTGCTTCTCAAGTTCGATAGCTTTTGTAAAAAAAAATTTTAATTAGTTGGCGTAAATCAGGTATTTTCTATCAACGTCTGTTAAAATTATTTACAGAAAAATGAATTATTTCAATGAAGAACGAGTGAATGCACTAATGTTAATTCCCTATGTTCGACTTTGAGAATGGACACCCGGTATAATTGTGGCCCCATCGGTATATAACAGCAATAAGATAACATGAACAACAAAATAACGGGTGTTCATAAACAGTCGTCATCCCAGTAGGTTTTGACTTCAGAAACGTATGTCTATTAAAATTGAGAAAAAATGCGCTATGACAGTACTCAATGACGTTTCATTGTGTTGCACGAATTAATCAAAGACATAACATTTTGTTTTTCAAAGCAACTGGGATGACGACTGTTTATGAACACCCGTTAGAATGCTTGAGTAAGAAAGAGATGACCGTACGATAAAATCATTTTTGTAGCCATGTTTAGTTGACACATGTCTCCTGCGTATTCCATCCATTTTCAAACAAAAGTTACCGTAGAAATCTCAGTGAAGCTGCTATTATACCAACTTCGCTGACGTCAAGCAAATACTAAATTTCTTCTTTAAATCGAAGTATCTGCTGTAAGAAGTCGGTACTTCAAATTGTAGTAAATACATTAGTATTTTAACAAAAGTGCTACTTGGTGTAGTAGGTTCCGGAAAAATTAAAAGTATCTACTTTGAAATGTAGTTTCTTCTTAGTTTTGAAGTATATACTTTATAGAAAATGCTAAAGCATGTACTTCGTTTTTATTCATACCACTCAATATAAACTTTTGTCATAGCTGGTTTTCTGGTCATAATGACGAAGCGGCAATAAATATAATACTATTAAACTAACTAACGACCTATTACTAATAAACACTATACTAATCCTATAAACAAACTATTCTATTGATAACAAATAACTAATTTAAAATTTGATATACGTGTTTCCAGCAGCTAGAATTTGACCGCAAAATAAACGCGAAGTTAGTTATTTGGCAATTAACCTACCAACGTTGCAAATGTTGCGTTTAACTTTACCCCTGTCTCTCAAACTTCTGGTCAAATTTAACTTTACTACCAGTTTGACCTTGTATTGTAATGCCGGCCCTAAGACTTGAATGTTCCATTTTTTGTACTATATATAGTCCGAAAAAATGTAATTTTTGACATCAGTATGAAATAAAATACTTAAAATGGATCATTTCATGAAGCCAATAATTAAAATTATAAACTTCATTCGGAGCAGAGGCCTAAATCACCGCCAATTCGCACAATTTTTAGAAGATCTCGATGAAACACATTCAGATATTCTATACTTCACAGAAGTTCGTTGGCTTAGTCGCGGTGCAATGCTAAAACGATTTTTCGAATTGCGTCAACATATTGTTACTTTTATGGCTCAAAAGGCAAAACCAATTTCCCTACGACCATATAAGAAAGCCGCTCCTAACGCACAAAAAATCAGGCGTGAAAATTGACAATATCATCTGTGCGAGTTACTTTCACAAAACAAGACAAGAACCCGTGCGTTAGCAACACGTATAGCAATATAACGCACACTTTGAGCAATAATAGGAAGCCGCGGGCCGTTCAAAACACAAAATGACGGTCGTTTTATCTGAACTGTCATTGCTACATTTTGCATCAAGTAGCAACGTACAAACGTAACTGAAAATGGACGTAGAGACAAACGGCAGTCGTAGCGATGATTTGTCTGCACAATGCACTTCACCGAGTGTGGTCGAGGCTGGCAGGAACACTGCTTTGAATTTGCTACCTAGAAAATGGCAAAAAAGGTATGCATTTTTGTACAGACAGTTTATGGATTGGCGAAAAGCCCAAAATATCGCTACTTCGTTTTCGGAAAACGTATTGATTGCCTACTTCAGCAAATTAAATAACACAATAAAGCCAAATTCATTGTGGACGCAATATATAATGACGTGGATATTTCAAAATATCAAAAATTAAAAGGGCTATTAAAGCGTCAATCTGACGGCTATAAGCCACAAAAAAAAACAAAACCATAACAAACCAAGACATCCAACGCTTCCTTCAAGAAGCACCAGATGATAAATATCTGTTCATAAGGGTAAGTCTTGAATTTTTGGTGTTTTGTTACAGGTGGCATTAATTATTTATCGGAATGAGCGGTGCCTGTCGCAAACATGAATTAGCGGCGCTGAATGTCGACGATAATGAAGATTTGGGATGTGCTGCTCTTATCAGAATAAATTATACTAAGACTAAGCGGCATGGTGCGTGAAAGTCCACCTCCGTTGCTGAAACATACATCGACGAATCATTAACTAATAAAATATTGCCAATAAAATTTCAAATGCTATAAACGATGGTCCGCCTACAAGAACATTAAAAGAATTCCGTCAACCTGTACAACCATCTCATTTGCGTGATAATTTGCATATCCCATACTTTGGCTATGATTCACAACTATCTCGTTTATAGAATGATCCACAAACATCGCAGTCACACACTGATTCACTCCTATCGCATTCTGACCATTACACACAAAACAAAACCAGCGTTAGTAACATACAACAGAAAAACCTTTCACAAACACTAACTACCGAAATGTTGGCTCCTCCATTGCATTTTACGAATTGCAACAATAACACAATCAATATAAACTTTTACAGTAACACCAAAAACTAATAAAATGTTCACTATTCGTAATTAATAATTATTAACAGTCCGTTGAGCGTTGAGCAAACAGCACGCGTTTTAATGTGCTAGTGCATTGTTTTAAAATTTTTCCTGAAATTTATTAGTAATGCCTTTAGTAAAGAACTGTAATGTATGTGATAAACCGCTAGGCCCAAATAAGGAAATAATTTGTGATAAGTGCCGCATTCCAATACATACCACCTGTTCTGGTTTATCTAGAACTGAAATACAATCCCTTGTTGCACCAGGTGACAAAAGAAGGGCAAAATTTTATTGCGATATTTGTATTGCAGAAAAACAATCAATTTCTGAATTGAAGAACGTAATTTCTAAATTATCAAACGAAGTGCAGGATTTGAGAAAATTAGTGGGATCCCCTTAACAGGAGCGAATTAGCATTGAGCTTACTGAATCGGTAATATCCGAAATTGCCGAACGCAAGAAAAGGTCCACTAATATTATAATCTTTAATGTCACTGAACCTACATCTGAATTACGTGAATCTTGTCTTACTCATGATAAATTAACAAAATAGCTAAGTTGAAAGTCGATAATATCCGCACATTTCGTCTAGGCAAAGTCTCGCAAGGTAAATATCGCCCAATAAAAGTTGTTTTGGAGAGCGCTGCTGACGCTAGAGCAATTTTGAAAAACAAAAAAAACAGTTCCTGCCGATACAGGGATACGCTTAACAAATGATCAAACTCCGATGCAGCTTAAATATCTGCAGGAAGTACGCGACAAACTAAAAGAAAGGCAAGAGAATGGCGAGAATAATATTACAATTAAATATGTAAACGGCACCCCGAAAATAGTGTCTTTAAACTAAATATGCCCAAGGATACCCTGTTATGTTACTACCAAAACGTTAGAGGACTGAGAAGCAAAGTGCGAGAATTCCTTGTTTCTGTAAGTGCTTCCGAATTTGACTTAATTTGTTTGACTGAAACGTGGCTTAATGATGAACTTCTGAATAGTGAATTATTTACAGCAGATTACACTGTTTATAGATCTGATAGAAAAGTGAACATTACTGGCAAAAGTAGAGGAGGTGGCGTTCTTGTCGCTTGTAAAACCAATTTTAAATCGGAACTCTTAGATTTACCTGTTTTCACTAAGGTATCTCAAACTGATATTGTAGGAATTAATTTACATATTAACTTTATTAGCACATATGTTTTCGTAGTTTATGTACCACCTGCATGTTCTTTTGATGATTTGAGGAATTAAAGTACCTTGACAATTGTGAATTTCTGTTAACAGGCGATTTTAATGTACCTAGATTTGTATTCAATGAAAGTGATAGAATATCTAGACTTGGTGTTTGTTTTACAGATGTAGTTTGTTATTGCGCGGTTCAGACACAAATAATTATGCAGAGGTAATGTTCCGATTACTGAAGGATATACCTTTAGAACGTACAAAAAGCATTTAATCTTACCCAATTAGCTGATTTCATATGTACTGGATTTGAAAGATATTATCAACAAAGGATTCTTGATATTGTTTTAAATCGCGATAGTAAAGCAATCCAAGAGCCAAAACAATTAGTTGAAAATGCGAATATAAAAGACATAGGAAATCATCAATATGAAGTTGTAAGTTTCTCTAACCCTGATATCATTTATCACATAGATATGATAATATGCATGTGTCGTTGTCCCGTCGGATATAACGGGAAACACTGCAAACATCAAGCCGCAGTAATTTAAAAATTTGGCATTTTAAAGACAACTAATACTCTAATAACGAAAACAAAATATTGTTTTACCAAATTGCTACGGGCAAAGAACCGAAAAAGACATTATTTTGTCCACCCCTCAATTAATTAGTCCCAATGAAATGGATCTTTCTAGAACAGAACCACAGCCACTGGAAGAATTTAACGCGGTAAAAAACCTGGCCTCGGATATTGAAGCGACAAAGACGGCATGGTTGGCATACTGTAATACAATTTTACATTATATTGAAAATGATCAGGAACAATTCCTACCAGCTGTTAATCGGCATTTGAATAATTTTAAAAAATATGCTATTTTTGTACCATCTTTATTATCAGGTATTTACACATCGTACAAGTACAACGGAGCAAGCAAAATCCAATCAGACAACATTCATCCTAAAATTGTAAGAACAGTTGTAAAAATCAGCGTTCAGCCAACAGCCGTTGCCAGACTAAAAACTAAAATCTGTGGAAAAAGAAAACTCGTAGGAAGACCTTCTCTTAGCAGCAAGAAATGCGGTGTAAGAGCCCCACATTCACTCAATCTATGTGTAAAGAATAACCGTGGTTTGGGATCCAACAAAGCTAAAAAGTAAATCGTTTGTGTTCACTGATGTTCATTATCAATGAATATCATATTTCATTAAATGCATTATTATTTGGTGTTTCGTCATATTATATATATAGCATAAAATATAACAAGGGTTATACAGTATGTCCACGGATGAACGGATGGGACAAATGGACTAAGCCTTTCACGCTTCGAAAAAATTGTTTTTGCCAAACGCTTTTGCTTGTAGTCCATATTGAATAGCACCTACAGGTAGGTACCTTTATATTTAATATTTGACAAAAATGCAAAATAAAAAAATTATTTGAAATTAAGTACGTATCCAATATCTGAACTATCAGTTAAATTCAGTTGAATTTGAAAAAATCAATTTCGACACTAAGACACTTTTTAAATAATCGCAGATATTATTTAATAATTTTTTGTTAATGAAATTATTATAATTTATTTGATTGAATAAAATTTGACAATCTAAGACAAAGAACCTAATTCATATCGCGGAACGTTTAAAAAGTTTCTTAATGCCGAAATTGATTTTTTACAATTCGATTGAATTTAACTGATACTTCAGATTTTAAATGCTGATTCTATGTAACAGTCACGATATTCGATTGAATGCTATCGTGCACGTTACATATGACAAAACGTTCGGCATAGCCGAATGTACATCATGTCTGTTACATACGAATATGCGTCCCGGCGTACCGCCGTTGGGCTCAAGCCTATGTTTACTTCCGGCCTGGATCTGGCGTCCGGCGCGACTGTGCGCCGCCCCCCCCCCCATTAACAATAAGCGCTTTCCCCAGCTGGGCGTACTGAATAAGCTACCTTTCGAGTTGCTACACTTGTGAGTTGTAATGTGTTTGATAGGTCACTAACTGTGATCCAATAGATGTATTAACCTTATCGTCTTTTTCTTGTATCTGTTGCGTCTTGTGCATGTCTGTTACAGGGTGACTGTGTCACTGTGCTACAACAGCTGTGAGGTGAGGCCCGGACGCGGAGGAAAGACATTCCAGGTAGGTGGGCGCGTCTGGTACTGCACCGTGGCTTCCGAAATAGTTATTTGAGTATTTTCCCGAAATAGTTATTTGAGTATTTTCCCGAAGTAGTACTTTGAGTACTTCTCGCTCCGTTTGACTCCCAAGGTCCGGTTGAACGTGGGAATCCCGATATTGGATCTGGTGGCGCCCTCTCTTTAACAGCAACCTACACATATCACGTAACGCTTGCCCTGTGGCGTACCGGTGTGAACCACGCCCATCTCCCTGAGCGCATTCGAGCCGAGGCCTTTAGCCTGCTTTATCGATCTCCCAGGGTGAGCGTGCCCCATTTCCCGGATTTGTTTAGCATTTGATACTCGCCTATCAGCGAGTGTCCTAAGGACAATTTAATACCGTAACAAAAAGTCACCCATCTTTTTTCGTTTTTAATAACTTTGTGAAACGTACATAAAAATGCAAGTGTGTACGTACTTCTAGTTGTGGTAAATATAAATCTAGAAATGTAACTGATAGCTAAAAGGCTCTGCATCAGAATAGAACTGATGTGCACACTAGGAATGACATCTCCAGACTACATTATGTAAAAATAATTTAGTGATGGGCAGAATCCAATACCTTCAAGAGTCGAATACTCGGTAATCGACTACTTGAAAGAGTCGAAACTTTCACTCGAATTCATCCCTCGAATGTGCGCGCAGATATGGCGATGTATTTCTGAGAACTGAGTCTGAGTATTCAAATCCTCACGCAAGCACAGTTCTCGAATTCTCATTTGCATTTTACGCTGTTCGTGAAAGTTCACTGTTCGCCGGTTCACCCGAGCATTGATTCTCACTTCTCAAATCTGCAAAGTGCAAAACTCAGATTTCAGTTCTCATTTGGGTGTGATTTTGTTAGGGCCAGTTGTACAATCTTTAGTTACAGCACAGTCATAGTTGAACGAAAGATCAAGTGTAATTGTGTGTTGTGCGAACAGCGGTCAGTTCGTGAACTGTGGTTTAACCACGGCTTTCACTGAACCACCAAAATCGGTGGTTTAACCGAGGGTCAGGTGGTGGTCAGGTGATTCTAACCTCAAATATTCCCTAGTATAATAATAAGTGGGTGTTGACGAGTGTTGCAACAAAATTTAAATTTATCTACAATGGGGGACCTGCTTGGAATTTTGACGGATGATGAAGATATGTTGGAATTAGTAGGAGAGGTAAATGACGGTTTACAAAGGAATCCAAGAATATTTCGTGTAAGAGTCAATCACTTTGAAAAATGGACTGCGGAGGAATTTTTTGTCAGATTCCGTTTAACTAAAAATTCTGTTCGGCAAATATTAGAACAGCTTCCTAATGTTGCTTCACCTTCTAACAAGTAAATCAAAATATTTATTATCTACTGTGAGACGTACTTATTTATAATGTGCTTGTTACTTTACAGAAACAACGCAGTTTGCCAAGAGGATATGTTATTATTAACATCGCGTTACTTTGCAACGGGTTCCATGTTGATTGTTACTGGCGATTTTTCTGGTATCCACAATTCTACCGCCAGCAAAATTGTATATAAGGTTGCAAGAGCTATTGCCCAGCTAAAAGCGCAATACATTCGGCTACCGGAAACGGAAGAGGAAATTCCTCATGTTCGTCTGGGATTTTATAAGATCGCCAGTTTTCCTAAGGGTATCGGAGCTTTAGATTGCACACATGTGAAGATACAATCGCCAGGTGGAGATAACGCAGAAATTAATAATCAATTTAAAAAACTAACATGAGGCCTGGATCTAAAAGTCGAAATGCTGGCAATATTTTAAAATGCCTAACGGCAGTAAATTTGTTACCTGCCAAATTTGTAAAACAGATAGTATTTTGGCAATACTACAAATTTAAATTTACACTTAAAAAGTTCCAGCCAGTTCCTGGCACATCATCGCAAAATATCAATGTAAATGTAAAGGAAATTAAAAACCATTTAGGCGAGATAATTGCACCACCACCACCTGCAAAGCGACGTCAAAATCCCCAACTAAGACTTTTTGGTGCAAATATAACCAACTTATCTGATGCGAGAAAATAAGAAATTGACCTCTGCATTTTAAAAATGATTGTTACTGACTACCAACCGTTGTTAATGGTAGAAAACATCGGCTTCTTGGAATATACAAAAATATATAATGGCTTGTATAAATCACCAAGCAGAAAACTATTCGCGTCAAAGTTGTTGCCAGAATTTTATGATGAAGGTAAAGCAAAAGTTACTTCCTTGTTAGATTCAGATGAAGTTCAAAACGAGCTGTAACTACAGACATGTGGTCATAGGACAGAAATAGGTCATGCATTACAGTTACATGTCATGTTTTTCATCAGGATAAATTATTCTCTCCAGTTCTAGCCACAAATGAGGTCTATAAAGCTTACAATGGAAAACATATTGCAATAGCACTTTTATAAAGTTTTGAAGTGTACACGACTCACTCCACAAACATGAAAACTTACAAGAGTTGCTGATAAAATGTAAAAATTTGGTGTCCCATTTTAAACGTAGTACAGTCGCATAAATCAAACTGCGAGAAATTCAGGAACAAATGAATTTGCCACTACTTACAGTGAAACAAGAGGTAACGACAAGATGGAAATCCTGCCTAATTATGATAGAACGTCTTGTAAAAATAAAGAACCCACCCTAGGTTGCTCTTGCAGATCTGCCAAACGCACATATGTTTTTAGATGCTTCCAAATGGAATATCATAGACTGCATTTCAATCTTAAAACCCATTGAATTAATGACAATTCAGTTATCTGGAGAAAAGTATCCTGCGATATCGATGATTGCACCGCTAATGAGAAGCCTTCAGTATGCAATCAAAAATGTAACACGGGACACAGAAACTGAAGATTAAAAAAAAACATTGGCGGATGTAATCGGAAGGAGTTTGGTCACCTTAGAGACGAATAAAATAATCGCTAAAGCCACATTCTTAGACCCAAATTTAAAGAAATAGCATTTGGTCTATAAGAAACTGGATCTTTGAGGAACTTACTAGCAAGCTGAATGAACAAAATAACAGAAATACAGTAGATCTGGTTCCACATATATTTGCTTCTGTTACTGGTTCAGCAGAAGCAGATAACTCTTTCTGGTCGCGTTTTGATTTTAAACTGCCCCAAGTAAAAACAATAATTACTCCTACTACCACTGCAACTTTAGTCTTACGGCAGTTTTTGGGAATGCTTTATTTAGAGAGATAAAAAAATCCTCTAGAATTTTGGAAAACTCAAAATAATAGTTTCCCAGACCTTTATACCTCCTGAGAAAGCCGAACAGATGCCTTTGACCTTCTTCGATACTATATTGAGCAAGTGTATGATACTGTTTATGAAGCCAGTACAGTAAATGCGTTCGAAAGAAACACTGCCATTGGTATTGCAAGAAAGTTACAAGAATTTAAATCCAATTGTTGCAGAGTAGTCTGTTACGTAATTTTATTCAAAATCCACAAGGCCACTGGTCTTCCAAAAAGTTACTGAAAACTTACAGAGTGGCATAGATCTAGTTGAAAGTGTTGGTTGTTTTTTGAAGAAAGTTAGATCAGAAGTGGGATTCAAAAGTGTGATAACGGATGCAAAATAGCTTACCGGCAAGTTTTTATCTCATTCAGATTTCGAAAAAGAAAAGCAAATTCGGCCCAGAATAGTGACGAAGCACTTTATCTATGAATCTGACGATGATCCTATTGATGAAGCAAAAAGCTCCTTTAGGGTATATTTTTTCTACATCATTTTGGATACAGCTATCAGCTCACTAAAATTGAGCTTATGGACAATCATAGCAACAGCTTCAGTTTTCTATACGATATTCATGCAGAATTTGATAGTGAAAGCCTAAAAGCCGCATGTATGACTCTTTAGGCTGTTCTAAGTGATGGTGATGAATGTGACATCGACGGGAAGGAACTCAATGACGAACTTTCAATATTAGCTCCCATTCTTCGTGCTGGAACTTCCCCAGCAAGCTCATTACCTTATATTACAAAAACCAGTTTTATCGACATTTTCCCAATACTTTTGTAAGTTTATGAATCCTCCTGACTCTACCTATATTTGTAGCTTCTGGCGAAATAAGTGTTTCAAAACTCAAGTTGATAAGAACATACCTTAGTTCAACACTTTCTCAAGAACTTTGAATATAAAACAACAGGAAGGAGTATTGGCAGTACTTAAAAGTGCGACGGAAGTCGGCATTTGCAACCTCCAAGGATGGCTCATTTGTGGTAGTTTATTCGTGGTAGTTAAATGTTTATGTTATTTTAAACGCAAAGAGATCTAACAGACAAAATTACGATATCTAGCGGTATACGACAAGGCGATAGCCTAAGCCCCTTTTTATTCAATTTCGTAATGGAACGAATGATTGAGGAGGTAAGAAATACGAATCGAAGATACCGCATAGGAACAAGTAAAGCGGATATAATTTGCTACCCCGATGATGCAGCGTTAATAGCTCAATTAGAAGATGATCTGCAATATATGTCCATAACACGGCTAATAAATATATGAAAATTAACACATAAAAGACTAAGTGTTTAGTTACCAGTAAAGATCCAGTCCGATGAAAGTTAGTCATAACCAACATACCAAGAGAGCAAGTTATGGAATTTAATTATTTAGGCACAATTATATCAAGCGGAGGAAATTTAAGAAAAGAGGTGGCAGATAATATAACAAAGGCCGCAATATCTGGGGCAATGAGAGATCTTGTATAGAAAAACGCTGATATATGAATATAGAGAGCAAAGTCAGAATTTACACAACTTCTGTTAGGCCAGTAACGACTTATGCCAAACACCACAAAACAATTATTACGAGCTAACGAAATGAAAATCCTGTGAATGATAACGGGTAAAACACGATAAGAAACGAGACCACTAGAGAGATATGCCAAGTACAAGATATTGTAAGATGGGGACGTGAAAGAAGAAGATGCTGGAGAGACCATGTTCAGCGTATGGAAACAACTAGGATCACGCATGCAGTAATGGCACAAATCCCAACAGGACAAAGACACAGAGGGAGGCCAAATAAACGATGGCGGGATAGCTGGCTATCCACCTCTCAAGAACAACAAGAAGCTGTTTCAAAATACATGCCAAAGGCTTTATATAAGATGATGAAGAAGACGTTATTTTAAACACAAAATAAAAAGGTAAGATTAAAGTTTGAACATTCAGTAAGTGCTTTTGCAGTGCCTTTACACTTTTTTCTCCTAAAGCATTAATTATGTCCGTGAAAAATTTCTAATAGTTTACCTCAGCCAAAAACTTTATCAAAATGGTACTCCTCAATAAATGCTGGGTTTCACTTCTGAAGCAGTCGAGATTTTAAAATCAAAAGTGACACATTCCAATAAATATGCATTAGTGTGCTCTCTTGTTTTTGATGAGTTTACCATTAGAGAACATTTAGAGTATAGTGGTAACAAGTACTCTGGTTATGTAGATGTTGGAAATTCTTTACAAAGGGATAGCATGGAATTAGCTAGGGAAGCTTTGGTATTTATGGTGGTTTGCATTAATGAAGCATGGAAAATACCATTGGGATATTTTTTTATTGCAGGTATCAACAGCGTAGAAAAGGTTGCCTTGACAAAACAAGCATTGACACTACTTAAAGAAATTGGCATTGTTATCACAAATATTACATTTGATGGGTGCCCAACTAACTATAGTAGGCCCAATTTATTAAACTGCCAGTTCAATAAGGAAAGTGTAAAATCTCATTTTATATTTGATAATACAAATGCGTTTTGTTACCTGACCCTGTACATTTATAGATATAAATGGAGAGCATATAATTTTAAATATTTAATAAAATTAAATGAATTAGAGGAACGAGAGGGGCTTCACCTGGGCAATAAATTCAGAAATCGACATTGAAATTTTTTTAAACAAAACATGAAGGTAAGATTAGCCACTCAGCTGTTAAGCCGATCAGTGTCTGAAACCCTTCTCTACTATCAAAATGAGCTTGAATTAAGCGATTTTAAAAATTGTGGTCCAACTGAATTTATATTATTAGTTAATAATGCATCTGATATATGAAATTCGCATCAAGTATCAGACTTTGAATATTAGTCCGGGCGGCAGGTACTTTCTAGCTGGACACAATTCCCAAGTTATTGAAATTTTGGGATATTGTTTGGGGATGGTACGGGATGTGGAATCTGAGTTTTCGACCTCGAGGACCCTGTACTAACTCGGAAAAGGCCGAAAAACCTCCACATTTTCGGACTTTTTTCGGTTTTTGCTTATATCTTGTGAACCATGCATTTTTCGAGAAAAACGTCCTTATACAAAGTTGTAGAGCATTACATTTCCTTCAATTTTAATTGGTCAACTATTTGATGACCCAATACTTACCGAGATACAGCAGCTGAAAGATGGAACAAATTTCTCAAAAAGTAAAAAAACCAGAAAAATGCAGGTTTTTGACTTATAACTTTCATTTTTCAACATATCTATGTATACTATACATACTGTGTATGTCCCCTGGCCTCCCTCCGCCCAAGGGTTATATAACGATATCATTGCTTATACTTATGAATTTAAGTAATCATGATATTATACAATAATCTTACACAGAGTTATATAAATGACAAATGTTCATACATTAGGCCTCCGTCCGCCTTGATCTTTTTGGAGCATGTGGCAAATCGTCATCGCTCTCTTCATCATTGTGTCCTTCCTCCTGGGCGCTGATTTCGTCGAATAGGTTGGGCTGGTCCTCACATTCTTCGTCTATATCGTCTTCACTGAAGTCGGCCTCGGGCCAATTATCACAAGCATTATTCCTCCCATGGTGTGGAATGTCCCATGGCCATCCAGTGTGTTCATATTGAAGTCTGCATTGTCAAATATAATATTTCGAATTATTTCCGTGGTAATTCAGAGTTGATATAGCGTCTCCCACAGTGCTAGAACGATGTTTGACATGCGATGGTAGAACGTGAAGTAACTGTTGTTAAGAAGAGAGAGATTCCTACGCTTATTGCTTGCAGTGTTAAACGCAACAAGCCTCAACATCGACAGTTACTTGAAGGATTGGAGGAAATAACAGTGAAAACAATTACAACAACGAAAAACTGATTTTGGTCTCTGTACGTCGTGAACAGGACACCCCTACAACTGCCTCCAAACCAACCCGCTCAGGTAGGCCATCATTTGATTTCAATAATAGATGCTTCCTATGCGAGGAAGAAGTTACTGAAGAATTCAGACAAAAACAGGTCAAGTTAAATGTTAAAAGATGCAATCTTATGGTAAAAGTGACGCTCCCAAACGATTTTGACAAAAGCAAGAGAGCGAGGTGAAGAATGGGGGCAGAAAATTGAAGGCCGTATAACAGTGTTGGATAGTTTCAACACAGATTTAGTTGCAGTAAACGCTGAATACCACCAAGTGTATTGTCAATTTTTACACTATGCCTGCACGTGTCCAAAATAGGCCTGGACGTTCTAGTACTCCCAACTATGATCAAGGCATGGAAATTATATTCACGTTTCTCGAGGAGAATAGTGACCAGCGCCAGTTTTCAATTGGACAGTTGCTTGATCAGGTACCTGAAGATTCTCGTCCTCACGTGAAAACTTTGAAAAGGCGTCTGGAGGAGAAGTATAAAGATGACATAATCATAAGTGATTCACCCAACAGAGCAAGTGTGGTGTGTTTCAAAAACACTGGTCATAAAATTTTATCTGACAACTGATACTCAAATGAAAAAGAAGGAGACCCTCAAGAAGAAAGAGCTCGAATTGTCAAAACCGCAGGAAAAATTATTTTGGAAGATATCCGCTCAAAAATTTTCAACACTGTTGCTTATCCTCCCATTGATAATCTTTTTGCTGGTTCCCATCATGATGTCCCAGAAACACTGCTTCTTCTGCATACGATTATTTTGACGAATAAACGGGGTTTACTGGATTCATGGAAGAACAAATGTCTTGCTCTGGCACATGCTATTATGCTAGCCGTGCGTCCAAAATCATCCCTGTCTCCCATTATGATTGGGGTTGCAACGTATGTATACAAGAAGTTTGGGTTCAAGCTTCTTCTAAACCTCCTAGCTATGTTGGGATTTTCAGCTAGCTATGAAGAGGCTAGTAGGCTTGAAGAATCATATGTGCTGCAGGCAAAGAAAGTCGTTGTTGATGACTCAATCAGTCCATTCAGCCAGTTTGTATTTGACAATGCGGACTTCAATGTGAACACGCTGGATGGACGTGGCACATTCCACACGTGGGAGGAATAATGGCTGTCACCGGCACTGCTTGTAAGAATTCGCCCGAGGCCGACTTCAACGAAGACGATACAGACAAAGAATGTGCGGACCAGCGCAACCTATTCGATGAAATCGGTGCCCAAGAGGAAGGACACAATGATGAAGAGAGCGATGACGATTTGCCACATGCTCCAAAAAGATCAAGGCTGACGGAGGCCTAATGTACATTTGTCATTTATATAACTCTGTGTAAGACTATTGTATAATATCATGTTTACCTAAATACATAAGTAAGCAGTCATATCGTTCTATAACCCTTGGGGGCCTGGTCAGAAGGGCGCGGGGGGGGGGGGGGCGGAGGGGGGGTCAGGGGACATACATAGTATGTGTAGTATACATAGATATGTTCAAAAATGAAAGTTATGAGGCAAAACCCTGTATTTATTCGTTTTTTTACGTTTTGAGAAATTTGTTCCATTTTTCAACTGCTGCATCTCGGTAAGTATTGGGTCAATAATTCTGACCAATTAGAATTGAAGGAAATGTAATGCTCTACAACTTTGTATAAGGACGTTTTTCTCGAAAAACGTATGGTTCAGAAGATATAAACAAAAAACCGAAAAAAGTCCGAAAATTTCGAGGTTTTTCGGCCCTCCCCGAGTTAGCACAGGGTCCTCGAGGTCGAAAACTCAGATTCCACACCCCATACCATCCCCAAACAATATCCCAAAATTTCATTAACTTGGGAATTGTGTCCAGGTAACCTCCCTCATAATGTACCTGCAGACCGGACTATATAAATAGGCTGCATTTATTAATACTATTGAAAATATTAAAACGTTTTATACCAAATTTAAAGAGTATATAATTAACCTAAAATTTAGCGATGGAAGGCCTGTTTTAAATTCTCCACGAAAATTGCGTTTTATTGGAATCTTAATGGGCTTTGCAACATTGCTAGGAATATATAAAGAATATGTTGAAAAGGGCATTTTAAAATTGATTCCTTTTTTCTAAATTAAACCAAGACCACCTTGAGTTATGTTTTGGGGCAATTAGATCGCAAGGTGGTTATAATAATAATCCAACATGCAGACAGTTCACTGCAGCTTATAAAAAAATTTTAATACATGCAGAAGTTAAGGATAAGCGAGCTGGAAATTGTGTGCCCTTGGAACAAATTAATATTTTAAATATATGTTCTAATAAAAAACCTCCAAATGATGATTTAGTTTTAAGTCATACGAAGAGATCTCGACATTCCATTAATCAATGATGTAATCCAAAAATATAGTGGCCGCTATAAGGATAGGCTCAGAGCACACCCTAACCCACTTGTGGATAACCTAATGGAATCGGACGATGAACAGCCACAACTAAAAAGGTTTAAATTCTCCAAACTTCCAACGCGTTTTCAGTAATGTGATTAGTGACTGTGTAGTGATCTCGCTTGCTTTAGTTAGTATAAGTTAAGCTAATTGTCAACCCTTAATATTATACATTGAGGAAATAATCAATGGGTTATTTTCCAGCATGTCATTATATACAATGCCAATGTACTTACTAAATGTTGCCAAGCAACAGATTGTAAGGTAAACAATAAACTAAAAAAAGTTTTAAGTGTTTTTTAATGACCATGGCTATGTGTTTAGTTATGACTTCTTATCTCCTTATAGTTTACAAGTAGTTACATATATTTCAGGTTTTGTAGCATTTAAACTAGGAAAAAAATGCCAATGTGAACATTGCATTTCTCAATTATATGGTAATAAGGCGGACTTTTGGGACTCATTAATTTACCAAAAAACAATAGGAGGTTTAAGTTACCCAAGTGAAGATGTAATAGCAATATGCTTAAAAAGTGAAAAATCTTTAAAAAACAGAAACATATTCAAAATCAGAAAATAGATAAAGATATTGGAAGTTTAAGAACTCTTAAATATGTAACGGAGAAGTATGTATTTTCAAAAATTATAATGCATGACTAAAGCCCTTAAAAAACCGTAAGATCTTATTAGTCAAATGCACTATTAATGTATATTTAACAACCTGCCTACATTTTATATGTAAAAGTACCATTAATAAAGACAAAATTAGAAATATGTACACTAAATTAATCTTATTAATCTTGTTAAAGGCCATAAATAGATTTATTAGGGTTGGAAAGGTTCAAAAAATAATCTTTTGTTGCATTTTAATTTTATAAAGTTTTCGTCGAGGCGTACTTATTTTCAGATGTTTATCTACAAGCTGGTTGGTAATTATATTGTTAAGTTTATCGTGAAATAGTTTGCGTTGATAACGCTGTCGACAAAACGCCTAACTTCCAATCTATTTATTTTCTGTCAAACGACGTTCAATTGGCGGTTGGATGTATTAGCGGATGTGTTATATTTGTGATTGTTTGAAATAAGAGCATTTTAAGCGTAATTTTAAAGTCTTCACATTACTAGAGGTAAGAAAAAGTTATTTATATCTTTTTAAAGGACATGGAAATCGAGAAAAGTAGAGCTCCAAATTTTACAGAGAAATAGAGTGACCTGCTTGTTTCGTGCGTAAAAAAGTATAAACAAGTCTTAGAATGCAAAAAAACCGACGCAGTAACGTGGAAGCAAAAAGAACACGCATGGCTTGAATTAGCATCGGACTTCAAATATGAAAATACGAATAATGTTACAAAAAAGAAGTTTTCTGAAGAGAAAATACAAACGTTTAAGACAGGCGCTGGTTCTGCAACGCCTGTGAACATTACTTCAGCAGATGTTGAGATAAAAGAGCTGCTAGGTGTTGGAGTGACTGAACTGAATTGTGGGTTTGACAGTGATCAATTGGACAATTTTGAAATTGTTGTTGAAGATGCTGGAAATTCTCACCAAAGCCAAACAAGTGGGCCTTCATTCGGTAACTCGGAGACTGGGCCAACCTCAGCAAAGGGTTGTAGCCAGTGGACAACGTGGTCCCCAGCCAGCTTGCGTCGATCCCATTTCAGAAGCATTTAGGTTAGTTTGTGTAGTTTTCTATATATAAGTATCATAGTACTAACGGTTCTTTGTTTTTCTCTTAGGAAAACTAAAGGGCAAACAGATTATTAGAAGGAAGAGTGCTTCAACAACAGACTGCCGCATCAACATCAACACCCTCTCGGAGGCAAAATTAGGGTTAGTAAAACTTCAGCAGGAAGCATTGCAGCAAGACATGCTACATAAACGCAGCATGCAAGAACAGGAGCTCCATTTAAAAAAAATATACGAGCACGAGTTGCAAATGAAGAAAATTGAACATGACCTTCGCGTACAGGAAATCCAAAAACGCATTAACTTGTTAGATAAAGAATAAAATTAAACAATTTAAAATGATAAAATTATATTAAAAACGTGTTCAAGTAGTATATAAGTAACATTATTCACAAATATATAATAAATAACTACAACAAATTGGCAAAATAATTATTTATCAAATGTAATCTTACTGTATGCACATTTCCTTGAATATTAACATTATTAATTAAAACTTCTTCATTATCTCGATTGTTATTTAACTCCACATCATCGGGCAAAGCATCATTGTTACTTATAGCTACATTGTGTAAAATTGCTGTTGCCACTATTACATTTTGGATTGTTTCCATTTTAAGCCGCATAAGCCAGAGAAAGAACTGGAAATCGTCATTTCCATACACCATACGACCGTTCAACTATATTCCGAGTTCGTATTTGTGATTCGTTGTACAGTTGTCTAGTAGGAGTTACAGAGTTTTGTAAAGGTGTCATCAAATAATTTCTAATGCCATAACCAGAATTCACGAAATCTGCAGTTTAACTGTCAATCTCCAGTTTAAGCTGATATTGAAATACCGGGCCTAAGGATTAGTTTTATACTGTAAGCAGAGCTGGGCAAATTACTTTTAAAAAGTAATTAATTACTAATTACCAATTACCACCCAATGAAGTAATTTAATTACCACAGATTCAATTACTCACAGGAAATAGTAATTCAATTGCCAATTACTTAGTGATTGTACAGCACCAATTACTTTTTCAATTACTTTCAATAGAAATTATTGTCATATAGTTATATTTACTAGAACTTTCTTGCAAGTTGCAACTATCATTAATGTCGGTTCGATTCGTAATCGTAATCTAAAAATGTTTAATTTTTATGTTTTCTTAACTATAGTAAGTTTTTTCATAATTAAATTTTGCAGCTACATGCATCGTTCACCAAAACCAAAAGTGTTTAGTTTGTTTTGATGTAAGATGTATGAAAATAAATAAATTCAAGGATAACAACTATACAGGGCGTCCCAAACAGAATGGGCCACCGATTGGTCATAGATTCCTTAGGTTACAAGTTATAATAAACCGATTAAACCTAATATACCTTAGTACCAAGTCCCTTCAGTAAGAAGGTATAGGGACTTGGAAGTTAAATTTTATAATTTTTTTATTACTTCCTTTTACGACAAAGAAAGTATTGAATTCATCCCAAAAATTCGAAATTGAGTTTTCAACGGATCTTCACGTTTTAGAGCCCCCCAAAGCATGTCGTTGTTCATTGGTTTGTCTGTGTCTATGAACAGAACATCTAAAAAAACGAAAAGAGGTATGGCGTTGAAATTTCATATATAAGTATTGAAGAATATCGCATAACCGGAAGTATGGTGTTTACTCTTGTGATTTTTCAGTTTTTTTCGATTTTTTCAAAAACGGCTCTAACGATCTTTTCAAACTCTACATTTTTAATGTGCATTGATGTGAGATAAGTGATTTTCCAGTTGAATACCTCTAAAATGGGTTTCTTTTGTTTTTTTTTCTATTTTTTTATTAACTCGTATTTTAAATAAAACACCCGGTATATTATTACATTTTAAATTCAGTTTAAAATTTTAGAGAAAATTTGTCTCTACAACTAACGCTGTATTTTATACGGTTTTTGTAAATTTGTAATTTTTGAAAAATTTTTACAAATGCTTAAAAATTAAAAATCATTTTTTTTGCTAATTATAAGATCACTGTAAAAGGAAGTTGTGTGAGTGTATCACACCAGATTTTTTTATATTAATTTTCACATAGGTTAAAACTGAAGTTGGACTTTTTATCACGAATGTAGATTTACTTGCCGAGGCCCGTAGGTCCAAAACAAATAAATCACATGAGGGATAAAAAGGAACTTCTAGTGTCGAGGGGTACATTGTTTTTTAAATCTAAAAATCGCGAGATTACATTTTAACCAACTTTTGTAGGACATGTTGACGTCGGCCGACGTTTAACTATCGCCCAGCCGCCTACAAAGTCGTAAAACAATGGATTACTTCACTGCCGATTTCTTGTATTTTATTTGACGATTTTGATGTTCTTCACTGCCTATTAAAAAAAATTTTTTTCGCATATAAAGAAATGTCGAATTTCATTTTGGCTACATTTTGTAATGGTATTAGAAAATGCACGCTGAATATGTTATAATACTGATTTTTCCATGTTCGTGATACATTAATCCACTGGCTTTGCTCGTAAATTAGATGTCGAAAAACTCTTACTTTTCTTAACTTTTAAAACAATCTACTTTTTTATATACGCCTAACATAAGGCTGAATGATGAAAATATCTAACTTACCTAAGTATACAGGGTGCAGCATTGTTTGGCAACAGAATTCTATTTAGATTTTATAAAGAACACTATATGGTGATTCAATTGACGCAACTTGAGCATTTTTTGTTGGCTTAGTTCGAAAATACTTTTTTTGCACTTCCGGGACTAAAGTAGCTCATTTAATCCCTAGGGACTAAAGTAAAAATGATACCGTAACTATGGTAAATTTATGTACAGACGAGGTTAGTAGGTTAGGTTTTGTTTGTCATTTGACACACACTGGCGCAAAACTTAACCTGCAAATCTCGAATTTGACATATACTGACAATACACTTCAGTACTGCCAACTGATTCAGGCTATTCAGGACCTGCTGCAATTCACTTTTTAATAAATTGTAATTGCCAGTGTCCAAATTGACAGATTCCAAATTTTGGAAATGATTGATGATGATGTTCCCAAAAGTGCAAAAAATAGCGTATATACCTCGGGACTAAAGTGCCTAAATCCCTTGAGTGGTTGTTGCCCCCGGGCTTCGCCCTCGAGGCAACAAACTCCACTCGCGGGATTAAATGGTGCACTTTAGTCCCTCATGATATAATATACTATTTTATCTATTTATACGAAAGTAACATTTTCTATCGCCTGTTAGGTGTTTCCCGAAAATATACGTTTGGTTCTCTGGTCGGTTTCCAATAGCAGTGAGAGGGAATATAATAGATTGACTCCCGTTGCCATTAGAGACGGGAGACAATGTGATTAATAATAAATCAACTAGCCGCCTGATATTTTATAATGCAGCTGAATACAAGAGATGGTCTCATCATAAAACGTAAAAGTGTCATATGTATAACTCTGGACTAAAATTTCATTTACTCCCTTGCGTGATTACAATTGATTAGGTACTGTTCTCGCTAACGCTGGGGAATTAAACTATATCCGCGGAAGGGAATGATACACTTTCATCAATACAGATAGCTATACAAAATGTGTTAGCTAACTTTTGAAATTTTAAAACCAAATATCAAATTGGTGTGGATCAGAGACTATTGACAGGTGAGTAATAAACCTAGTTGAAAATGGCTGATTGACATGTGTTCAAAAAGAAATTACATAAGGGTTGGCCATGGGAAATTAAACTAATGTCGACAGCAAGCTTTAGAGACAGCAATCTTTAGAATTTTCAATCACGATATCAGCGTATAATATGACAACAGCAACAGTGATGGCAGTTAACAAATTCTAAAGCTTGCTGTTGACATAACTTTTATATTCCACGGCCAAACTTTATGTAATTTCTTTCTGAACATACCGTATAAGAAACGGGGGAAAATACGTATTTCACAAAATTACTGTCAACGCTCGAGAAATAAATTGCTCAGGTTTCTTTCATATTTTTACTCCGAATTTCAAAATCTTAACATCTTTAATAATATCTACTAATTTTAAGTTTAGTGCAATAAACTATCTGCAATTATATAAATTGGGTAACTATGGACTGTCCTTTTTAAAAAACTAAATGGAATTTTGTGTAAAATTATTAAGAAGCCATTATTTGAATGTCTCGTAGTTAGCATGGGGATTTTTAATGTTTTGTCCGTCACCGCAGCACCCTGTATAACGTACAGAAGTAATGTTAGATGAGGCGATCGGAATTATAAAAAAAAACAATTACCGCACTTTGAAAAGTAATTCAATTCCAAGGCAAATAAACAAAAAGGAATTTAATTAGTAATTTAATTACAAAATAATTAATTATTGCCCAGCTCTGACTATAAGTTTATTTTATTCTTAGGTTAGTCTTCAACTGTATAATAGAAATTAAGTTTGAGTGAGTTCTAAATATGAAATTGTAGATTTCCTGTAATTTGCCTTCCTGTCTATTGGAGATAAATAAATAAATAAAATAAATAAATAAAATAAAAAATAAATACATTTGTTAAAACTCCAACTACTTGTTTTATTTTTATCAGCATATAAATTTTGCGATTGTAGCAGAAACTCGTTAAAACAATGTTAATGTGAATTAATTTATATTATTTTTTTTTATTAAAATTTGTTTAATACAAATAACGACAACTTTTAAACTCAGCAAAACAATTATAATATAATAATAATAAATCATTTATTTAATTCATTTATATACATTCCAATAAACTAACCTAATAGCTTGGCTAGGCATTAATATATAAATGTGTAGAATTACATACAATTTTTATTCTTGATAAGTAAACCCATAATATATCTCAACTTACAGTACCTTCGAAACATTCATTGAAAATTTTTATTTGTTTTGATCAATATTAAACGAACTGAACAGAACCAGTGTAATAAAATGGTCGTAAAGGTACCTAAGGAACTTTCGACTAGAGGTGGTTGAAATCAGTATTTTTCGATAACAGGTATACTCTGAACCGTTCTCGAGTCATACCTATTCCAAATACCTGTTATCAAATACATGATTCCGACTCAATCAGTGTTGCCAGATGTACGATAATTATCGTTTTTGTACGATAATTTTACCATTCGTACGATGTACGATAGCACATGTACGATAATGGCAAAATGTACGATAATTTGACTATTATTGAAAATTTTCATAAATTTGGCAGATACGTACTAATATTAACCATCTTCGATATGACAGTTACGTGCAGATATTTTGCTCAACCGGTATTAATGATTAATCACAAGGTTCTGAAATTTTATTCGAAGCTGTTACTATTTATGATGAAAAGCTGATCACATTACAGCACGTACTTGTAGGGGGTTCCCCATCGACTTCCCACATGCCCACTTTCGACTTGTGTCTTTCGCAAAAAAATGCATCCCGAAGGCATTCTCTAATCTCTATCGCGGTTTAATTAGCACGTAACGTATCGTTGAGTTACAATCGATTCTTCGACCATTCAACAAGTAAAATCGGATTTGTTTGATTTGTTCAATTCGTGTGTTATAATTTAAAATGTCAGATTTCGACGGTAGTGATGGAAATGTGGACAAAAAGCGGTGTTCCTCGCCTGAATATAAAAAACGTAAAAGAGGTGAAAGTTCGGCAGTTTTAAAACACAGAGTGCAAAAGTATCGCCGGTAATGGGAAATGCAAAGCCAATTTAAGGGCTGGTTAGCAGAAGGAAAAGGTAACTAATATTTCTTGCTTTTAATCGATGTAGGGACTAGTTGGCACGTTTAAACTTTACAGATTCCAAAAGAGCACATTGCCGTGCTTGTAATGTAGACATGACTGCTGAGTTAACAGTGTTAAAAAATCACGGACAATCTTCTAAACACCTTCTTAAAATGGCAATAATACCAAAAACAACCATTATGGACGTTTTCAAAAATGCGGAAAATTAAGTTGAAATAAAAAAAAATCTGCAGAAATTAAATTAACCGCCTTTTTAACTGAACACAATATATCATTTAATTCTGCAGATCATTTAACGCGGTTATTAAAAGAATGTTTCCCGGATTCGAGAATTGCAAAAAACATTCTTGGTAGCTGTTCCGAGGACGATATAACTGCACTTTTAAAAAGTAATAAGTTTAGTATTATTATAGACGAATCTACGGACATTGCATCTTTAAAAACGTGTGTATGCGTACGATTCTTTTATTCTGAAGTAGGGAAAGTAGTCACGTTGTTCTGGAAACTTATACAAATATTTTCTGGTGATGAACCAGATCAAGCACATGAAGGAGCCACTGCCGAAAGACTATTTAATGAGCTACAAAATGCATTACTTTCAAAGGAAATTCCTTTACAAAATATAATTGGTTTCGCATCGGATGGTTGTAATGTTATGTTTGGTCAGCATAATTCTGTATCGAGCAAATTAAAAGCTGCTATACCAGTTATTATGGTACAGAAATGCATCTGCCATTCCCTACATTTGTGCGCAAGCCAAGCTTGCAAATGTTTACCCAGATTATGTGAAGATTTGGCCAGAAATATTTATGTTTTCTTTAAAAACAGCTCTAAACGACAGGCCATGTTAAAAGAATTTCAGGAGTTTTGTCATGTAGATCCCCATCAAATTTTGCGACCAGCACAAACGAGATGGTTGTCGCTATTAGCCGTTATAAGACGAATTTTAGAACAATGGGATCCTTTAAGATTATTTTTTACGGCAAACTACGTTGAGCATCGCCTTCTTGCAAGCGAAGAAATTTACAGTGCACTCAACAATACGCAAATAAAACTGTGTTTTATGTTTCTTGATTGGATGTTACCCAAGTTTGTAGATTTAAACAAATATTTTCAAAGCGAGAAAGTAGTTATTATAAATTTGCAGGAAAAAATGATCGAGACTTACAATAGTATATTAAAATACAAGTTCAAGAAAGCATCGATTCAAGCACGCGTTTGAAATTCCGACACGAGCCGCGTAGCGGCGAGTGTAGGAACAAGCAAGTGCTGGAAGAGCTTTCTGAACGAGTGTTTTATACTATTTTTTCTATTTTGCACCTTTTAATTCCTTTTTGCATAAAAGAAATTAAATTTTGAAATTTAGGGAATTTTGTTAAGGTTGGGTATAATGATTTAGTATTATTTAAGAAGGCCGTGGAAAATTCAATTTGAATTGTCATTACTTTTTGTTGAAAATGAGTTCTGAAGATTTTTCATGTACTCCGCCCGAAATTCGAGCAAGTGCAGCCAATGTTGTTACCAATTTACTACCAGAGAAGTCCAGATCGCAATATGAGAAACAGTTTCAACAATTTTTAGAATGGTGCAATAGAAAAAATGTTGAAAATATATCAGAGAATGTGTTACTAGCCTATTTTGATGAGCAAAGTAAAAAATACAAACCATCCACTTTATGAAGCACCTATTCAAAACTTAGATCGTGCCTTGCTATATACAGGAATGTTGACATATCAAAATATGTTAAACTGCAAGCGTTTTTGAAACGCATGTCTACAGGTTACGTGCCAAAAAAATCAAAAATATTGGAAGAGAGCGACATTAACAAATTCATTAAAGAAGCAGATAATAAATTGTACCTGGCGATGAAAGTGGGTGTAAATTTAATTTATTTTGTAATTTTAAACATACTTAATATAATTTTAGATTATATTAATAATGGGCTATAGCGGTGCGTGTAGGCGCGAAGAATTGACAAACATGTCCATCGATGACATTGAATGTAGACCTCACTTAGTTACTGTAGCAGTTCCTAAAACAAAAAATAATGTACCGAGACAGTTTATGATAACCAACCCAGATTGGATTGATTTAATTGCAAAATATGTGTCCTTGAGACCGAAAATTGTTACACATAAACGTTTCTTCTTAACCTACCGTGGTGGTCACTGTGTTAATAGTCCCATTGGGATTAATACTATTGGGAAGGTTTCAAGAAACATCGCTGAATTTCTTCAATTACCGAATCCTGAACTATTCACAGGACATTGTTTTCGAAGATCCAGTGCAACACAGTTAGCTAACCAAGGCGGTGATTTACTAACTGTAAAACAACACGGAGGATGGAAGTCGGCTGCAGTTGCCGAGGGTTATATTGATGCATCTTTGAAGAAAAAGTTTGAAGTTGCACAAATCCTTGGTCGTCAAACTGTATTGGATTTACCTAATTCTAATCATGATGCAGTCGACAATCTTAATTTGGAATTACCGGGATGTTCTCACCATACGGATGACGCTGTAAATAATATTACTGTATCAGGCAGTAATTCTTTTTGTCACAATATTGTGTCAAATCAAAATTTACCTGGCATTACGATAACTTCAAAAGACAGTTCCAATGTTTCAATTAATGTTTATAACAATTGTGTATTTCATGGTAATAAAAATTGAGGTTATAACGTTTTCCGTTCATTACTGTTTGACATTCAAAGCACATTCAAAGTAAAAACAAGTAGCAATTATTTTGATATTCATAATGCTGTCTTAACACTTCCACAGTATTTTCCGTTGTAACAATTCTGTTAACGTTGATAATGATTGTACATTTCATGACAATCGAAGTTGATATATTACACACATAACATATTGTTCCCAATCACAGTTTGACATTTGACGTTGACGTACACGACAATGCCGCCAACACCAGAAAAGTAAAATACACTAGCCTGGTAAAGCATCCAAAACTCTCAGTAACGAACCCAAACGGGTGCTGTACTAGGTCTAGTAACGACGCAAAATAGAAAAAGAATTATTGCTGGCTTATATGGAGCCAAATTATGTGAGGCAGACAGATTTACAAAACATTGATCCGGCAAATAATGCGAAGTTTTTGCCGTACAGCAACATGTATCTTGGAATTGGCGTTTTCCAAAACATAGATTCTCTAGAAAATGCTGCAGTTCAGACAGATTTTTATGAAAGATGTGGACATTTTTTAATTATATCGTGCTTTGAAATTACGATCCAGTGTTGAGTAAACTGCATCTTTTAAGCAAAGCTACTATTACGAAATGTGATTCCTTACTACCTTTAATGGCCAGCGTTCCTCTTATTTGTGATCCTAGAAATACACACGATTTACAGCGGATAGACGATCAATGGCGAAATTTAAAAAATGTTATTGATTTACCGGAAACTGAAGAAAGCGATACATTTTATTACGAATTAGGAAAAATTACTGGTTTTGACGGGGAACTACGTTTTCCAGACCTGAGCAAATTTGCCTTGAATGTGTTATCACTACCTCATTCAAGTGCCAGTTGCGAACGGATATTTTCAAAAGTTAATTTAATAAAAACAAAGGCACGGAATAGACTAATAACCAGTACATTAAATGGAATTTTACTTTCATCGCAGCATGTAAACCTAGAAAATGGTTGCGTTAATTTTCAACCAACTCAGAAAATGATACAATCTATGACGTCTGCCAAATTATATACCAGTAAACGTCGAGAAACGGAAGCAATGGGGAAAGAGGAAGAGGAGGACGAAGAAGAAGACAAAATCCGATTTGAAGATGTAACAGAGGCCATTGAATAGATATTGTATTATTTAATGTTTTATTTAGTTCTGTTGTTCTAAACTTGAGTGTTTATAATTTGTGTTCATTAAATATTATATTTTAATTTTCGTTCTTGTAGTTATACTTTTTCCTATGTACGATCCAAAATATTATAATACGATAAAATGTACGATAATGTACGATAATTTTTACTACTGTTGTACGATAATAATCCTTCTTCGATCTGGCAACACTGGACTCAATACTAGTTACTGATTCTGCTTCTGAAATCGCGATGCAAATAACTATATCAGTATCAGATAGGTGGAACGATCGGCAGCACGTAGCACGTGTATTATTTGCATTATCTGCACTTCGGCAGGCGTCGAGCGACAAGACCCGTTTCTTATGTTTGTTTTTTTTTTGTTGTTGTTACGGCTTACGGGCGCACAATTACCAATTACTATTCTAATCTAATGTAAACATTTGCAAGCGTTGAAAGGATGAGCACTTCGGCAGCACGTAGCACGCGCAATACACGCATTTGCATTATTTATTATTTGCAGACTGCAGTATTGAGTATGGCCGGTGTACCAGTTAGGGTTGCCAACCATACTTTATAACGTATCCTACTTTATTTTTGGTGAATATACTTTATACTTTTGCATAAAAATAAAGTATGCGAAAATACTTTATTTCGAGTCTTCACTGTGATGCATGAAACGAAATGTCCCGGTGACGCGGTAAATAAAAACTACCACATCTTTAGATTTTTGACTGTAACTCGTAGATGTACTCACAGTCCTCACACAGACAATACCGGAGACACATTCAGAACCTGTTCTACTGTGACTACGTGACTTACAGTCGCGCGCGCAAAATATCGTAGGGATGATAAAAGTGGGGATTTTGGACACGCTCACACGCTGCCCATGGTTCGAAGCACGTGTATCGTGGTTCGAAGAAAGATTTTAGTTTAGAAGTATACTTCTTTTGCGTTGTTTAAAATGACAGGTTCTGATAGTGATACGCCAGTAACTCCAAAGAAAGCGAAATTGATTAAACCTAAACAGCTTCAAAAATATAAATCCGAGTGGGAAAAACAATTTGAATGGATTAAAAGTGATTCTCAAAATAAATAATCTGCAAAATGTATCCTGTGCGCCGTGAATTTTACAATTGGATCAGCTGGCTTTGGACAGGTAAGGAGTTAGTTAATATATCCCTTTAGTTAATATATACTGTTGTGTATCATGTTTAGAGACTGGAAAATATTAACTAACGGGAACTTTGGTTGAGTCATATTGACGTCAGCAATCCCGAATTGTACTTTGCTGTCGTCAATAGAATTACTATATTACTCAACCAAAATTCTCATTTTGTATATTTTCCAGTCTCTAATTAAGTTAGTTTGGTTTTACTGAAAATCAGGGTTGCAAATAGCGCATTAAATTCAGCATTGAATTAGTACCTATTTGAATTAAACATTAATTTTTCAATTATGGATTACATATTTAATTTTTAATAGTAAATATTTCAATTGAAGAATTTGCAACCCTGCTGAAAATGATGATGGTTTGGTCTGGTGGTCGTGGTAGTAGTCTTTTCTTTCTGTTCTCAGGTAAAGCAGCATCAAGATTCAAAAAGGCACAAAACAAAAGCTGAAATGAAGAAAACATCCAGTATGCTACAAAATTTCCTTACTTCAAATACTTCGTCAGGAGGTCCAGGATCTAGTGATGACAACAATATTACAGCAGCTGAGCTAGCATTAAATGTTCACACTGTCAAGCATAATCTTACATACAATAGCATGGATTGCACAAATAAATTAAGCAAAATATTATATGCAGATTCGCTTAGCGAGAACGAAAATGGAATCTTGTGTGACGGAAGTATTAGGACCATATGCTTTGGAATGTGTCATCAATGATTTAAATAATGAAGATGTATTTTACTGTCTTCAGACAGATGCATCAAACAAAAAAAATATTAAATTGTTCCCCTTGGTAGTGCAATATTTTTTAGTCAATAATGGGATCCAAAATAAATTAGTAGATTTTTATGAAAATTCAGATGAATCTGCTGATGGTATGTTTGCAGCAATTAGAACTCCATGGATTCCCATAACCTTTCATTCAGCCAAGTATCTGGACTCGGGGTAGACGATTGCAGTGCTAATTATGGTATTCACCATTCATTGTATACGAACGAATATGCAAAAAGAAGTGCCAAACCTAATAAAAGGCAACTGTCATGCTCACATCGTCCATAATACTGTGAAATATGCCATGAATTGCTTAACTTGTGACATAGAAAATGTTGTTTTAAAAATTTACAGTCATTTTTCTGTGTCAGCTTGTAGGAGAGAAGAATTTAAAAAATTTGTCTCTATGGTTAATGGCGAATTTCATGAAATTAAACGTCATATTGGCATTCGTTGGTTATCTTTACTTCCAGCCATTGATACACTTTTACTTAATTGGATGCCAATATGCAATTATGTTAAAAGTCTAGGTGATGATTGTCCAATGATTATAAATAATTTATTAATGCTAAATAATGAACAGGATCATGAAGTCCTTGAAATTTACTTACACTTTATAAGCCACATGCTGAATATATTTAATAATATAATAAAACGACTGGAAGTAAACTGTGTATCTATATAGGATGTGTATAATATTATGGATAATTTGAATAAAGACTTAGTACAAAGAAAATCTGATAATTATTTTGGTTATGAATCGAAAACGAGATTAAAAAGGATTGAACAGTCATCGCCCGAAATGGTTAATACAATTATCAGTAATTTTTCACTCTTTATTGATACAAGTTTAGTTTATTTAAAAAAATGGTTTGACTTTAGTGACAGTAACTGGTTTTCGATACTCAATAGCATATCTTTGAAAAATGAGGTTGAATTTAAACACTTTGAAAACGTAATTGAAAAGCTAATGTTACAAAAAAGGTTATATATAAAAATGGACGATTTATATTCCAAGTCAATAAGACTTAAAGAAATCCAGAGACAATCAACAAACAATGACAAAGATTTTTCAACAAAGAATACTGCTGAAAAGTGGCAATATATACTTAAGAATGAGTGTGATAACCAAATATAAAAAGAATTATTTCTTATCTGCTCTCTGTTCCTGCCTCCTCAGCTTTCACTGAAAGAGTTTTCTCGGTGATGAATGTAAAGTGGCGAGAAAACAGAAACAGAGCGTCCATAAATTTAATAAAAAATTAGTTATTTATTTACTTAAATTGTAATACTAGCTATCAAACGTTCAAAGTTAACCAAAAATTGTTAGCTTATGCTAAAAGCACCAAAAAATATGCATTTAAAGCAATAAAAACTCAAATTTAAAAAATACGTTTTTTTTTCTTACAAATACTTTTTTTTCCTCTTTCAAAAGACAAGTTATGTTATTTTCCTCAAAAAAAGTTGGCAACCCTAGAACCAGTGTCTGATAATTCTGATCTGCAGTCTGCGGTGCATTTCGGAAGGTATGAGGTGTCAGGCCGGTCAAGCGACTAAAATTGTTTATTATACCTAATTGACAATCGTCAGTTTGAGTTCAGTGTTCAGCTTCATTCTGTTACAAATTGAATAAGTTAGCAAAATGAGTGTTAAACGAAAAACAAGTGAAGTCTGGAATTATTTCACAATTACGGACCAAATTAAAAGTTTAGCCAAATGCGATCTATGCAAACAAACACTATCATACAAATCATCAGTTTCAAATTTAAAAAAACACATACAAAAGAAACATATAACAGTGTCACTAAATGCAACGACTACTGGCAATGATATTCGACCTGAACCAGTCTCACAATATCAAAACGAAGACGAAGATGACCCTCAGCCATCCACAAATTCACAGGTACAGAAACAATAACCTTTACGTACTAAAAGCTTTCATTTAATACCTACTTCAATTTTTCGTTAGACGGTTTCTGTGCAACCCCGACCTGGGACTTCTCATTCTGTAGATGAGGAGGATACTTCTTTCAGAACTTCAAAAACCGTGCGGACTGTGCAAAAAAAAATTTCAGGAAAGAATTTCTTCTTATTTACCAAGAAAAATAACAGCGAACCTGTCAAAGAAAATTAATAGTGAACTTTTAAAACTATTTTGCTTAGACTTCCGACCATTTAGCGTTGTTGAAGATCGTGGATTTCGTCAATTCGTCAAATCTCTAAATCCATCGTATGAACTTCCGAATCGCCAAACAATTTCCCGATCTTTAATACCCGCTGTATATGAAAGTTGTTCAATTAATACTAAGGATGTTTATTAGTAAAATTTCACGTGCTTGCTTAACGACGGACTGTTGGACATCGACCAATAATGATAGTTTTATGTCTGTGACAATACATTTTTTGGATGATAATTTTAAAATGCAGTCAGTGTTGCTAAGTTGTAGCGTATTTGATAAAAGCCATACGAGGGACAATTTGGCAAAGAAGTTAATGAAAATTGCTAAAGATTGGAGAATTGAAGACAGAATAGTTCTTGCTATCTCTGATAACGCCGCAAAAATAAAAAGTGCAATTAAAATGGAACGCCTTGGAAATTTTTTGGATGTTATGCTCATACACTAAATTTAATTGTCGGCAATGCTCTTAAATTAGTTGATAAACTTATAGGCAGTGTAAAAACTATAGTTTCTCACTTCAAACGAAGTGCAACAGCAACGTACAAATTAATGAATTTTCACTTATAATACCACGAGTAGTCAAAGTTATGTCGACTATTTTTGCTGCGGTACCACGAATGTCCATTGCGCTTAGGTTCGATTAGGACGAGTGCGCTAGCAAGAGTCCTAATCCCAAGCGCAATGGACATGAGTGATACCACCGCAAAAATATTCTACTTAACTTTGACTAAGAATGGCATTCGAGGGACTATTCAATGAACCAAACTACTTTTTCAAATTAGTTTTCAGTAAATCTAGCAACAAACTACGCAATTTCTATAGTAACAGAACACTAATATTGACTTTTTCTAATAAAAATCGCATTTGTTTAAAATATTCGCTATACCACTAGTGAAAATTGTCGATTATTTTCACTAGTGAAAATTGTCAAAAAATATTCACTATACCACTAGTGAAAATTGTCGATTATTTTCACTAGTGAAAATTGTCAATATAGTTCATTTTTATTAGCTCAAAGACGTCAAATCTTGTATTTTTATTGGACAGTTTTTGATAGATGACAAGTGAGTTGAATAGTCAAACAAATGCCGGGTGTCGCACACCAAAAAAATTATTACAGGACGTAGTTACGAGGTGGAATTCCACGTACTATAATTTATGTTGGAGCGATTTGTGGAGTTAGAAGATGCTGTGAGATCGACTGCTGCCATGTTGAACGTATCTTTACCAGTTATCTCCAGGTGATTGGGAATGATAAAAGACCTGTGTAAAATAGTAAAACCCTTTAAAAACGTTACTACTGTAGTTAGTGGAGAGCATTACATGTCGGCCTCATTGGTAATAGTTTTAACGAGGGGGGGGGGGGTCTTTTGGACGTGTGCGACAATCTTATAAAGAATGAATTTTCTAACATTTCGCGAAACGTGATAGAAGCTTTACGAAGGGGCCTTCCGGAAAGGTTACAAAACATTGCACAGCAACATACTTGCTGTATGTACATTTTTAGATCCTAGGTTTAAGGTATGTGTTTTTAAAAATAAGGATGCTGTGGAGAAAGTTAGAAATTTCATAACGAATGAAGTAACAAACATGATTGATAATAGTGGCACAATGAATAGAGACAATGTAGAGCAGCGTGGCTCTGATGGTTAGAGCATCAGACTGCGGCGCGGAAGTCTGGAGTTCAAATCCCAGATCGATGCCTGGCGGGCGGCCTACCCAGTCGCTTTAAATAATTGGGAACCTGCGTTCGAAAGAAAAAGGGGTAATAATGCGGCTGTCTAATGCGTGGTGCTCACCACATCACCACCTATCATGAATTTGACACGCGACAGCCGGGTGTGAGAGCGAGGATACGGAAGCTCTAACCTTCCGCCTTGCAGGCCAAGCTCCTTCATGGGGTGTTAGTGCCTCACCATATGTATCCTCACCTCAGCAAATTGGTAAAAACATTTGACTGCTGCCTAGGTACTTCTGTACCTTGCGAAAGAATATTTACTGAAGGGGGGGATATTCTAAACGATCGCCTAACTCGGTTAAGTTCTAATAAAGTTAAGCAACTACTATTTTTAAACATAAATGCAAAATACGCCACTTAGAATAGGTTTTGTTCATTGTATTTTTCAGAGAACTGTTATTCATTTCTAAATATTCTACGAATTTACATTGTTTTATTATTTTATCATTTTTATTTTTACTTACGAAAGATTTTTATGTTCTTCTTAATAAATAACAATTATAACATCTAGTAATTTATATTTTCTATTCATAATCATAACAAACCATTTCCTCATTCAAATTTCAAATTGAATGAAAATTTCAAATTTCAATGCGGTTTAAAACGCTTGTGCAGTGCAGATGAATCGCATCGAGCGCGAGCATCAAACAACAAACACGAGGAAGGCAACAGGAACGAGCTCGGGAAGGCAGAAGTAGAACAGGTACAGATATCAGTATCAGTGTTCAGTGTACTGCTAGTCTGATACTGGTTCGCCGATCGTCCGTGCGAACACGAAGTTAGTATTGTGCTAACCAATAGGTATTAGGTACCTGTTATTCAAAGAGAAACCGACATACCCCCAGTTGAAGACTTTATTAATAAAATAAATCGGAACTTCTATCAAAACATTGAACTCTGCAGTGGTGCAATATTCTATAATATTGGTAACAGATCACTGCATACAAGACTAAAGAGACAACTACCCATTGACCTCCTAATCAGTGATAATGAATAGTGCTAACACAGAGTGATTCATAAACCATTAAGGAAGTGATTATGTTAGTGATCAAATAAAGACTTAGTAATTAGTTGTCAAAAACCATTCAACTCTGCCATGAAATAGCATACTGCTGAACTGGCATAAGCTGTAATTTAAAAAAAAAGGTACCTGTTATCTGACAAAACTGATACCTGTTCTGTGGATTAGTTTACGGATACCTGTTACTGATAACAGGTCTAGTATTTTTATACCATCTCTACTTTTGACGACAAATGTATTATTTTATATACATCTAACTTACTATGTATATAAACATATTGTATCTAGACGATGTTCAATCATCTACCAATCTTCCTTATATATTTAACAATGATGATGTGACTACTGTACTTTGCATAACAAAAAACGGGACGTTTGTAATTTCAGAGACCACATGTGAATGCAGTTTTTTTTATTTCAATGCATCTGTAAACACATACTGTTTTACAGAAAGTACTTGAGACTTGAATTATATAGTGACAGTATGTTTAACAGTAGATGGACTAACGAATATATTCAAACTTTGTACAATATTCCACTGCAAAATTCCAAATGGCGACTGAACCATCACCTACGACATTAATCAGTTATTCCTCAAATACTCACCAAAACAAAACATTGAATTCACATGAAAAATTTAAGAAGGCTCAAGCTATTTGCCTTAACCCTCTAATGCATATCACCGTCTATATGCGGACTTTATTTATTTGCCGGCTGTGAGTAAAGCTACAACTTTAAGCACCTTGCTACACGAGCCCGACTTGAGGAAGACTTAAGTTTTATACGGGAATTCAGTTCCCAAAGCCGAATCTTCAAAATTTACATTGCGCAGGTCTGATGTTCGTAACGTGCTTATCAAACATGTGGAATAATCGGTGTGCATTAGTGTTCTACTTTGTAAGTTACAATACGCATTTGTAAGGAAAAAATAAAGGCGGAAGAAATTATTGGTAAGTAGTTTACGATATTTAGATTCGTTTAGATTACTTGTGCGGCAAAAAAGTAACTTATTCATGCAGTGGCGGCGCCGTTTACGTCTCCCGTCTAAAGGCGGACTTATGCAGTTCAGAACAAATTTGCAATTTGCGATAAATTTCATTTATCTCGATAACTTATTACAGACAATGAACTGCAACGTGCACTTTTCATTTGCAGGCATGGCACATAACCGTAGAGTTTACAATCTATCTAGCATGACTAATGAAGAGGCCTGGAACTTTTGGATTCCGTTCCTTCCAATTTCGAAAACTCTGGTAACGAGAGTGAAGGTGATTTTGACGATGACTCCGCAAATCCCAATTATGACCCCAATGTCGACAACGATGAGCTCAATGGCGAGAATCTTGAGGAAATAGTCACCAATCATAGCGATATTCAACAATCCATCTCTACACCAGCGATTGAAACCAAGGAAACTGAAACCACCATACCATCCACATCTATCACAGTGGATGAAACTGCATAACCCAAACCTTTTGTTGCCGCGGTCACATTCTCCGGAACCAATAGAAGAGGAAGATCATCCCGATATTAAGCACGTTGCTGGTAATGTGAACTCGATGAAAAATTATTCTCCTATCTCCCATCTACAATTGCATATAAATGAAGTAGTCTTCCGTGGTGAGAAGCTGTTGCCGGAAACTTTCAAGAAATGAGACAGTCCTTACGCTTGCTTTCGCTATTTTCTGAATGACAAACTATTTGATCGTTTGACAGAATAAACCAACTTGTATGCCCGACAGAAAGATATAAACACCTACTTCAAAGTATGGTTTGTCAGGTCATTTTGGCACCCAACCGTAATTTAATTAGCCACTTAGGCTTTAGGGCAGCATGCCCGTATGTTAAACCCTTTTAGTTACTTATTTGGCTTCATCACATAATTCCATAATAATGATTTTGGACATATTTGGCCTCCAAGCGCAGTATTTCTCGTCATCTGGGGCACCCCTTTGTTGGTGCTTTGATAGCCGTGTGTTAACGCTCGCAAGATTTTCGAACCTTCTAGAAATTACGCTGCTTGTGCGACAACGAGGGGTAGTGCCCATTCTCGCGCCAAAAGTGGCGTGTCTAGGAAATTCTGTGTTAGGATTGGCTGGAGCGTTTTTCCCATGAAGCTCAGGGGCACCGCACGCACGCGATTATCGCGGCAGTCGACAGGGGCTCGCTAAACAATCTACACGTGTGAAACAGTTGGTGCTCTCGGTGCAACAAGTCGTCGCAGGAACACAGCAACATGCCGATTTATTAGCTTAATAACCGCAGTTCTTTGAGTAAGCGTGCGGGATAATAATCGCTGTGTCTATTTATTGCAACGGCGATGTCCTCAAGTTCTGCATAACCTAGGTAGGTCGTCGCAGACTTCTCCCGACAAGGGGACTCGTGAGTAAGCCAGCCATTTTCGCCTTCCGCATCGTTTGAGCTTCGCCGCAATGCCAAGTCCCGCATACCATTTGCTGCCAGGGAAGTTTCCCCATCTGCAAGATGGCCGAGCTAGGCAGGTAACGCTTGAAAAATAACATTTGTGCATACTGACGCTTGCTTTGATCAACTAATTTTGTGAGTACCGCATCTCGCATACAAATTGCTGCAATGCGAAGCCAGAGCGTGGTACACTCCGTGTAAAAATAGCATTTGTGCGTACTGACGCTTGCTTTGTTCAACTAATTTCGTGAGTACCGCTTCTCGCATACAAATTGCTGCAATGCGACGCCAGAGCGTGGTACACTCCTTGTAAAAATAGAATTTGTGCGTACTGACGCTTGCTTTGTTCAACTAATTTCGTGAGTACCGCTTCTCGCATACAAATTGCTGCAGTGCGGTGCCAATCATAATCGCACGGTGTGGGCGGAACACTTTGTGTGATAGAGTGCAGTGAAAGTACACTCTGCTGAAAAATCCAGTGGTGTGCGTCAGTTCGCGCGCCGTTAGCCCACTTAATCGATAGCGCCGTCAGCGCCTAACTTTAATATTAACTATCGTTGGTTTGTGCCGCCAGGCAACTTTATCACGACCTACTACAGGGTGTTCAGAGGTTTCGGGCCCGAATTCAGGTTTTGTTTGCACGCGTAACGGCGACCGGCCGTTGGGTTTAAGCCCACGTTTACCCATTACACCTGGCCTGGATGAGGTACCCGACTCGACTGTACGCCAACCCCTTAGGCATTAAGCGCTTTTCCCCAGCTGGGCTTAACCATTAAGTTCCTTTTAAAAACCATGATGTTTTATAACCTGTGTATATATGTATGTATTTAGATCACCCCCAGGGATCCAATAGACGTATTAATATTATCGCCGTTTTGTTTCTTCTTGACATTATTGTGTTGGTGTATACATATTACAGGGCGACTGTGTCGCTGTGCCACTACAGCTGTGAGGCGAGGACCAGACGCGGAGGGTAAGCCTTCCAGGTAGGTGGTTGCGGCTGGCATTGTACGGCGATTTTCTCGAAATAGTAATTCGCGCATTTTCTCGAAGAGTTATTCGCGTATTTTCTCGAAATAGTTATTCGCGCATTTTCTCGAAATAGTTATACGCGTATTTTCTCGACATAGTTATTCGCGTATTTTCTCGACATAGTTATTCGCGTATTTTCCCGAAATAGTTATTCGCGTATTTTCTCGACATAGTTATTCGCGTATTTTCTCGAAATAGTTATTCGCGGATTTTCTCGAAATAGCTATTCGGGTGCTACCCGAAGTAGTACTTGATTGTAACCCCGCCCCGTTCCGCCGTCCAGTTCCGGCAGAACGTGGAGATCCCGAGTCAGAGCTGGTGGCGCCCATTCTTTGATAACCATCAACACGTATTAAGTGACGCTCGCCCTGTGGCGTATCGGTGTTAACCCTGCCCATCTCCCTGAGCGCATTTCAGCTGGGGCCTTTAGCCTGTTTTATCGATCTTCCAGGGTGAGCGTGCCACATTTCCCCCATTCGTCTAGCGATCGGTGCCTGCCCATCGGCAGGCGTCGTAAGAACCGTTTGATACCGTAACAGGTTTATATGTCGGTTTATCGGTATCCAAATGTACGGGCATACTGGGGAAATAATTTATTAGAAGCGATTCGTCAGACAATGCCTGTTCTTATATTTGAAGCGATTCGTCGCTACCTACATTATAATAATTATTCGGCAATTGTTAAAACGAGTCAACCAGTATACGATTGCTTCTACAAAGTTCGCCCTTTACTGGAAAATGTCAATGAACTATTTTTGTCAGTTCCTATGCTTTCCAGGCTATGTGTTGATGAACAGATGTGTGCCACAAAGATGACGGGAACGCAACTTCGTCAGAATATGCTAAATAAGCCGCATGGGGCATCAAACTTTTTAGTCTATGTGATACTTCTGAGTTTTCATATTCCTTTGAGATTTAGGCTGGCTCTGGTGACAACAAAATTCTGCAGGGTACTGCAGATCTGGGGGGCGCGTCCAATATAGTTATTCGTCTCTCACTACATATTCCGAATTTCGTGAACCATATTTTGTAGTTCGATAATTTCTATACGTCGCTGAGCCTCCTTGTTTATCTTCGCAGCAGAGGAATTTACAGCTTGGGAACTGTGCGGATCAATAGAAAACCGAATTGCAAACTTTCGAATGATACGGCTCTGAAAGCAAAGAAATCTGGCCGCGGTTATTCAGAAGAATACGTCGGAAATGTATTTAAAATTGATATTTCGTCAGTGCTGTGGAATGACACGAAAGCAGTACGACTCTTGTCAACTTATGTAGGTGTAAAAGCATTTGCATCTAAAAACACTCATCCACAACCAAATAAAGCTATCCGATGGGACAGGAAAAAAAAGAACACTTCGAAATTGATTCCCCATATTATAAAGGAATACAATCGCCACATGGGAGGTGTCGATCTGATGGATGGGTTATTGGGACGCTCACATCTGAATGAAAACCAGGAAATGGACTAATCGGATATTTTTCCATCTTGTTGATGTTACAATGGTGAATGCATTATATTCTCTATCACAGAATTCACACAGACAGAAAAAATCGAGCTCCCAGTATTCCGAACCCGGGTGGCTGAAACTCTTTGCTTATGTGGTACTGTACCAGAAAAACGACCTGTTGGACGACCCTCAAATTCTTTAAAGAAGGACCTTCCAAAAGCAGCGAAAAAGGCTTACTTACTAACCGAAGATATCCGCTACGACCAGGTAGGCCGCTGGTGTTTTTCGTGATCGGGCTGGTAAGAAGCATTGCAAATTTCCTAAATGTACATCAGAAAGTCGAGCGTTCTGCGTGAAGTGTAATCTCTCTTTGTGCAATTCTCCAAATAAATCCTGTTTTTATGATTTCCACGACAAGCGATAAGTTTTTCCTTGTTTTGTATTCATATCTATACGTTTTGCATAAATGTTATTTACCACTTAGTCTATGTTATTACTATATAGGTCCGCCTAGAGGCAGATGGTAATTTTTTTAGTTAACGGTATGCCAGACGGAAAGAAGCACTTTTCCTTGTAACAAATTCACCTCATTCTTAATTTACTAGCTAAAAAAAATGTATTCATTATAGGCTTAATCTATCTACCATGTGTAGCAAACTTTCAACATCTGAATGTAATGAAATAATGAATATATTACTTCAATTAGAACGACGTTGGCAAAATCACGAGGAAGTTTAAATTATTAATTTTCAAGAGGCCGTATATAATTGCCAAAACACGAATAATTTGGTATTGAACGAAAGATTTGTAGAACACGATTATTACAGTAATAATAATAATATAGTAGTAGAACATGATTTCCAAAGCACCAATAATTTGGTAGACATTATGAGCGAAGGAATCGTTAACAATATTCTGAAACTCGATTCATCCCAATCTGTAGAGACAATAGAAGAAGTCATCTGTGATATGAATTATTCAGAAATTGTTTGGTCTGGTATGTAACTTTTTGCGTATCTTATATGTATTTCTGAGCTGTGACGTGCCAATTTTCCATGTGCCGAGCTTGCACGTGCCAATTTGCTGAGGATCCGCTTGATGTCGATTGAACCCTATGGGAGATTCCTAATAAGTGGTTAAATAGCCCACGACCTAGCTTTCCTCCCATGTCGGACCTTCCTTAAGGAACAAAATTCGAGGTAAACACAATAAAAGTGTTGGACCCCACTGTTTTTACCAGAGAAAAGGAATAGTTATTTGTACAACTAGTTTTTAAAGTCATACTACATAAAAAGGGGACTTTCAAAACGTGTTGTACATGAAGTTTTTTTGCATAGTGAACAATCTTAACACGTACCGGTATCGTTGACTTTTTACGATATTGCTGTCAGAGAGACAGGATAAACACAGGCGGTGCCATTAGAATCCGGGCAGGCGGTGGTTTATAGAAACCATGCATACGCATTTTGTTTTTTTTTACAAACAAATATTAATTTTTGTAGTTGTGTGTCTAATGAGTGGTTATCTGGTTAATTTCGAGGGAATATGTCTTGTAGTAGCAATTCCGATACCCCTCAATGTATTAAAGAACTTTCAAATGCAGCTGTTGACGATCTGGTCCCAGCAAAGTCGCGTTACCGCTATTCAAAAGAATTATCCTTACTGGACGTTTGGAAATCGAAAAATGGTGTAAAAAATGCAAGTGAAGTCGTCTTGTTGGCGTACTTTTATGAAAAGGTACCTCAGGTATAAATATGTGAATTATTACTTACCTACAGTGATGTTTCTAGTCACAAAAAATGAAATTGTCCACTCTATGGTCTGTGTATTCCATGTTGAAAACCGAACTCAACGTTAGAGAAAACATCGATATTTCAAAATACACCAAACTGAAGGTGTTCCTAAAGCGAAAAGCAGTAGGATATAAGCCAAAGAAATCCAGGACATTTACATCCACTGAAATTTCGAAATTTAAGTGAAACTGATGATGACAAGAACTTGATGATCAAGGTATAACCTCATTTGGTACTTTTTTAGTTTACACCCCAACATTTAAGCTAAATAGAAGAATCACAAACCAGTTGTATATGGAGGTGTAAACTAAATTATAGTCTGTGTTAAACTAAATTAGTTTACATCCCAAACTTTTTATTGAAGATTAATTAATACAAATTATTCACATTTATAAACTTCTGCTATTTGAACGGAGGATGTAATAAGCCAAGCCACCACCAGTGCCACCTACCGCCGTGAGCGTACACCAGGCACATCACGCCAACGTACCTAACCTAACCTAACCTAACCTAACCTAACCCAACCTAACCTAACCTAACCTAACCTAACATAACCTAACCTCGCAATTAAAAGCATGATGTTTCCAAACAAAACAAAGCAAAAAAAAAGTGGGGTGTAAACTAAATAAGCTGCCCGTAAACATTATTTTAGTTTACACCCCCACATTTAAGCGAAATACAAACATCGTAAACCAGGTGTATGTGGGGATGTAAACTAAAATAATGTTTGCGGGCAGCTGGACATGGTGTAATAATAACCGGAAATCATAATTGTAGTATCAATATCCATTTGTACAGATGTAATGATCACTAACTAATTTGAGTTTAATAGTAGGTTACCTGCTTACCTATTTCTTAGAATAATTTGTTAATGTTAACGCTGTTCATTAAAATCCTAAAAATTATTGTAATATCAAGGAGCATATGCTCTTTGGTAATATGTTATTTTTATACTACTACCATTGATTAAATAAGTAGAAGAAGATACGCAGCTTTACGGAGCTGATTGTGCTGTAGAAATGTAGCGACCTACAGATGGCGCGTCTCTCGCCGTTTCTACCGAAACATTTTCAGTTTGCCGGCAACAGCTGTCGGGTGAACATCTAGATTTGGTTGGATCGTGCGCTGTGTTTCAAAGCATTGATTTAAATAATTAGCAATGCCTAAGCCATTGGTTTGTCATACTTGTGTGTATATTAAGTGTAATAATTCTATAAAGAATCAGCGCAACCTAAGTTATTTTAAATTCCCCGTCAAGGATGTTAAAAGATGCGAGGAATGGAAAAAAAATTGTGGGAACATTATTATAGCAGAAATGGACAATGAAGACTTATGTCAGAAATTAATTTGTGAGGAACACTTTGCAACTAAAGACATTTCATGCAGTTCTGTGAGAAAAGTTTTACAAAAATGTGCAATACCGAAACAATTTGTTGTCGACGTTGATGAAATTGTGGACCTTATTCCTGTACATAAAGTTGTGGAAGGTAAGTCGTGTTACAGTTTTTCATAAATTAGTTCAGGAAATGTAGCCGAATTTCCCTACATTCATTAGTTAATATGGTTGGAGGGAAAGTTATCAGGGCCGGTTTTAGGTGGGTAAAAGAATTTTATGCTTTTTTATATGATTGTATGAAGCATGCATATCCTAAAGGGAACTTTGAATTACAAATAAATTATTAATGGGTAGGTACGTAGTTTGTTTAAAATTGATAAAAATTATGTTGTAAACATAACAGAATATAATAATTTATTTTGATTAACTGATATAGTCCATTTTCTAAACGCTAAAAATTCGCCAAAGTTCTAACTTCGTTGACTCAAAACCGATTTTGAAGATTGTTTTTTATTATTTCGGAAAAAGTTTATAGAAAAATTCCCCATGGGTGAGAAAGTGTGCTTTTTATTTTTTCAATTGTTATTAACAAACAAGTGTTTTTTAATATACTCTTAATTAAAAAATGTGTAACTATTTTATTTATTCAAAACAATTGCTTGAAATTTGATAACATAAGGTTTTTGGGGTCGCAGATTACGAATCTGGCCTCAAAATGGGTCTAAAAAGAAAATGGCGTCGAAGGTCTAATTTTTTATTTTATTTATTTTTTATTTTTATTAGATGTCTGGGGGTTTTTGGGGTCGCGGATTACGAATTTGACCTTAAAACTCAACTAAAATAAAAAAGGCGGACCAAAATGGCGGAAAGGGGTCAATTTTTGATACCTATACCTAGGGGTTTTTTGGGTCGTTCATCCCAAGTGGTGGAAAAAAATATAGAAGAGTTAAATGAGTATTAAAGATATTATATTTTAATTGATTTATTAAAATTAACTCAAGATACATTTAAAAACAAGAAAAAAATTATTTAGCTTTAGTTTCTTTTTCCTCTACTTCTTCCATTGACACTGCCGGTCGTGAATTAAGGCAACCATTTCCGCCACATTCACAGCAAGCCGCCGAGCCTAAAGGCCACTTTTCCTACACCCACAAGCTGGCCCGCAACTAGTTTTGTAGTTGCAAAAAAATATAGATTTTTTTGTGGAGCTGGTTCTTGTGTCATTAGAATTGGAAAACACTTTCCTGTATCATATTTCGAACCCCAATCTTCCCTTGAAATATCTTGGTTTTCCAGCCACAACTGTGTTTGCAAATACACGCGTTTTAAATGTTATTCTGCTGAATCCATCGTAGGGCATAATGATACTAAATTAACGCTACTTTTTTTAGTAGACGCCTTAATAAAAGAACAAACCTAAAATTCAAAATGTTTTTATTTAAAAAATATATGTATTGTATTGTCTGTAACCTCATTTAATTTGCGGTATATGAATAATAAAAAACTTTCAATCAATTAAACATTCCTGTAAGAGTTTAAGCAGTTACCTTTCTTTGCACCATACATTGCAAGCATACATTTTATACCAACATTTTTTTATCTAAATGTTTGTAGTCTCTTGTAAATCACTGTGATTTTTAAATATTTTGGCAAATTTATTCTTTCCTGAACATGGCCATTGCTTCACTTACTAAGACTTATCCATGTGGATCTTTAATAAGGTGCCGGTCCTATTCGTCTTCCTCATCCTTATATGTCTTCAATATATTAAACTAGATTCAAAAGCCATGATCTGCACCTTGACACCAAAACTCGAATGCCAAGATGCTACATTTTTCCCATCTTGCTCTATTGGGTCGAGTCCTGGACATTTAACGAAACAATCACAAAAAAATCGAAGCCTTTGAAATGTGGCTATACCGGAGAATATTGCGGATATTATGGAAAGACCGTGTAATAAATATTAAAGTTCTGGAGAGAATGAAAACAAAGTAAAGAGATCATGAACAACATCAAAATACGCAAACTCCAATACCTCGGATATATAATGAGGAATGAGAATAAGTACACCCTACTACAATCTATTATACAAAGTAAGATATATGGCAAACGTGGACCAGGACGCAGAAGAGTATTTTGGTTGCAAAACCTAAGGGCGTGGTATGGGATATTTTTTTATTTACTTATTAGTATTTTTCAAGCGCTTTTAATATTTCTCTAAGTAAAAATACATATTATGTACATGTTAGGATAAATAAAAACTAATGGCAACTAGTTGCTGGTCCTGGTCATTGGTATTGGACAGAAAAAAATTGTGAAACACATCATATTTTTTCAAAAAGCGGGCCTACATATCCGCTTATATTTTGTTTTCATAAACATACATATTAATATGTCGGTGCTTAATATAAAAGCGAGCTTTTAAACAAATCGCTTTCTTCGGCCAGAACATTGATTACTTCCTCATTATTTATTTTGTTTAAGACTGGAGCCTCAATATTCATAAACATGAATGTTATGCTACTAATTTTTATTTCGGTTAAATCCGTGATTCTTTTTGTGCGCTGCGTTTTTTAATATTTTTTTAAGGGTCATAGCGATGGACCGGCCCCCGGCCCCCGTTATGGCCGAAGCCAGCGGCCCTTCGGGAAATTTCCCAAAATCCAGACTGGCCCATCCGCCCCTGGGTCAAAGCATTGTAAGTTACATTTCTAAATGGCTGAGCGTCGTAATCTTCGTTATTTGTTTATATATGTTCACTGCCTAACTGATAACACAAAGTGCAACTCAGTCAAATATAATCACACCGTGGCCAAAGAAAGGAAGTTGAGATATTTTCCGCTTGCGACGCCACGATCTTGCGAATCAGTTGCTGGAAGCGGAGGCCGCGGGTAGCAGGGAGATGCAGTACAGATTTTAACGTTGCGTTGCATATCTTTAGAGTTCTTTTAATCAATGCTACTACTACGAAACGTGTTTATTTTATAGTATGTTAATAAGTAATTCCGTATTTTCACTTGTTTGTAGCAATAAATAAAATATTTATCTGTATCCATCATTGCTTGTACTACAGTGCCTTCAAAAATGGTTGATACCCATGGACTGCAACATATAGACAACCAAACTCACACAGTTGGTATTCCGTTTCATTAAAATTCCCAACCCCTCAGCTGTAAGGTCCCTTGTAAATAGTGAAATATTCACTTATAATACCATAAGTAGTCAAATGGAAATATAACCGTATTTGCCGCGGCAAGGCGTTACAATATTCCAAGAACCACTTTGCGGCATTACATTAATGGTACTAGAGGCAATAAGGGTGTTGTGGCTGAAAATGGAAAAGGTGGTGGTGGGAAGTTAGCAATCGATTTGGATGTCGAACAGATGTTAGCCACACTGTTGAATGAAATGCAGAAATGGGGACATGAACTCTCCAGAGAAGAGGTTTTAGATCTTGTGCAAAGTTATATTAAGAAAAATAAAATAAAAACCAGATTCAGAGATGACCGCCCAGGAGAAGAGTGGTTTCTTCACTTCTGTAAAAGGCACAGAATGTCAATAAAAAAACCGCAAGCTGTCGAAATCGCCCGCAAAAAATCAGAAAACCCCCGGACCGCGTATGGGGTTTTTGATGTTTTAGAGAAAACTGTTAATGATTTGAATCTAAAAGGGAAACCACAACTAATGTTTAATTGCGATGAAACCTCGTTTTTATCTGATCTATCAAAAACTAAAAGTGCCGGTAAAATTGGAACACCGTGCACAAGAACGATTTCAACGTCCGGCCGAGAAAATACAACCGTTTTGGTATGCTGCTCTGCAGCCGGTCAAAAGTTGCCTCTGCTTGCGGTATTTAAAGGGAAAATATAATGGAATCTTGGTTGCTCAGTCAGTCCGACCCAGTTGATAAAACTGCTTATGCTGCATCAAATAAAGGTTGGACAAACTCGGAACTATTTCACAAATGGTTTCAGAAATGTTTTTTACCTAACATTCCAAATGAGCGCCCAGCATTACTAATTGTCGACGGTCATGTATCACACATTTCAGTTAACGTTATAGAGTTAGCAATCGCCAATGAAGTCACGATCTTGAAATTACCAGCACATTCTACCCATGTTTTGAAGCCTTTAAATGTGGGAGTTTTTAGAAGCATGAAAAACACATGGGACAAAGAACTCTGTAAATGGCAACGAGCTAATCCACGAAAAAAGCTACCAAAGGATAAATTCGTTCTGTTGCTAGCTTCAGAATATCAGAAAATGTCCAGTGATAACATTGTAAATGGATTTTAAAAAACTGGTATATATCATGAGGTAGAAAACGGTCCAGACAGGAAACAAATTTCACAAACACTGTTCACGAAAACTGCCATTGACAAAAATACAATCAGCAAAAACAAGAAACCGAGATAACTGATACTAATGGTCAACTCGCTGTTGTCCCAGATACTCAAGAACAACCAAAAGCTGACGTGGACGTAATTGAGGAAAATCAAAACCAACAATCCGTGACAGAAGAATATCAACCTCAAGTATCCAAATCGCAAGTAGATGAACAGCTTGTTGCTTCTGTTCCAAAAGAAAATGGAGTGCAGGTGAATCAATTGCAACATCAAGATATCCCAGGACCTTTGAAGCCAAGGACTGATTCCATTTCGAGTGATACAAGCGGCAATTCATTAGAAGCACTTTTTTAATTTAATGAAAAACCAAAGAGAACCATCAACTGTTGATAACCCACCAAAGAAAAAAAGAAGGATTTGCACGGGAGCAGAAATAATAACATCAGCTGAGTATCTTGAGACAAAGAAAAAGGAGATTCAAGAAAAGGAAAAACAACAAAAGCGACAGAAAGAATCAAAAGAAAAGCATAGGCCGGTAAAAAAACGTGCTTCAAAGTTACCTGATATTAGCAGTAGTTCTGAGGGTGACATGGACATTGATGGGTCGTTAGAAGATGAAACTACGGAACCAGTGGCAGTTGTGCAAAGAATACAAAAACAGGAAAAGGGAAAGAAAAAAATCAAAATTAAAGCATGGCCTTGTAAAGAAAACTGCTTCAAAATATGACATTAGCAGTAGTTCTGAGTCTGAAATTGAAATGGACAGTGAAGAGTCAGAAGACGAAAATATTGAAACAGTGGCAGTCACGGAAGGAGACTTTGTCATTGTAAACTGCGACGGTGAGTATTATCCTGGTAGAGTATTGTCACTTGAAGGAAGTAAGATTCGAATAAGTCACATGAAGAAAAGTGGCCTATTTGCTTTTCGCTGGCCTGAAATGCCTGATGTTTTGGATTACGATGAGTCGGAAATCTTAAAAATTATCACTAAACCTCACCTGCTTAACAACAGAGGGTCATACTCTGTCCCAGAAATGGAGAAACTTTATTCTTACAATAAGTAATACTGTTACCAATTTTATTTTGAATTTGTCCTTTGTTTCACTTGCAAAATATGAATAAACTTTTGTACTATTTTTACATGGTTTTATTACATCCCCTGTAGCTTTGGCATTTACTAAGATAACAATCTCTAGTTTGAACTGGCTTTTAGTTTAAAGTATAGCGGATGGCCCAGTGACCTCGAAAGATTTACAATGCATTTAGGTTAGAAAATATACCGGGGTGGTCCAGTTACCCCAAAATTCCGGGTAACTGGGCCACCACAACTTAAAAAATTAAAAAACAAAAACTGTGTAACTGATTCGCGTGCAATTAGGTAAACTGTTAGTTGAGGTACCCTTTTACATCTATCTAGAAGACCATTTCATAGAATCAGTAATTTCCAGTTCTAGAATTAATTGAAATCAGAGTGATGTAAAAGTGAGGCCCAGTTACCACATAAACCTTATTTATTAAATTTAAACTTTATACAAGGTGTATAGTCAGTTTACAGTAAAAATATGTTCTATAATCTATTATGTTAACAAAAAAAGTGTTAATGCAGTTCAAATAATTCGCAATCAGATGATAGGAGAGTACTATCATCAGGTGACAAAGCACTCGAAATAGGGACACTGCACTGAGGATTAGGGCTGGGTGAAAATGATGAGAAGTAATTTTCAATGTGCGGAATATTAGACTTAATCTGAGTACTCGTAGATGGGATTACATCAACTTGAATTTGTAGAAGTTGGTTCATCGCTTGAGATCGAGCTTGTTGTGGCATTTGACCACTAGAAGGCAATACAAGTGAAGGGAAAGTTGTTGAACGTTGAACGGAATGAGTGAGTACAGACCTCTGATTACTTTAAAAAAACATAATGTCTTTTAAAACTTGTAAAAATTGCATTTTAGTGGTCAATTTCTGTTGGGCTGAAAGCTTTTTGAAAGAGGGTTATAACGATAGCAGAAATGACCTATCTTCATCGATATCTTCTGTTTTTCCGTCTTTAAGAAACGATTCTTCAAATGTAGGATTTTTAGGCTTTTTATGTCGTGCATGTCTTGATGTATGAGATGTAGAGGCCGATGACGCTTCAGAATCTTGGTTTCCATGTTCCATTACTTGGTTATCATTTTCTTCTTTTCTGTTTTCGTTTTCTTCTTCAAATCCGCTAGCTTCTGGTGGAGTGTAGTTCCCAAATGTGACTCGTTCCTGAATAGTAGGCAGAAGGAATAATAATTGGACAAAATAGATATATTTTTGTCTCTTCTGCTTTCCCTCTTCGGATTTCTTTGATCTTTGTAGATTAAGTTCTTTTCGAAAACTGTCCCGCATGTTTTTCCATTTCCGTTGAACATCTTTATCTGTAAACATACAAGAAACCAAACTGTAAGGAAACCAATTTTAATGTAATTTATATTTTTATAGGTATCTGGCAACGGGGAACAGTTTCCACTCCTTGCATTATGAATATGTGCTTGGGGTTACAACTATTCGGGAGATAGTACGGATTACTTGCGCAGCAATATGGAGATGCCTGAAACCTATATTTATGGCAGAAAAAATGAAGAAGACTGGTTACGCATTGCAAATGAATTTGAAGAAAGAACTAATTTTCCACACTGTGTAGGTGCTGTTGATGGTAAACACATTAGAATGTGTGCATTGATGTAGGAGCAGTCAAATGTATCTAATAAATTAGAAAAAAATCAATTAAACGTTCCACAGCCTATGCCATTACCTCAAGACGAAAACGGTAAACCGATGCCATTTGTGATTGTGGGAGACGAAGCTTTTGCCCTATCGGAACATGTCTTACGGCCATACCCACACCGAAATTTAAGTATTTCCAAGCGCATATTTAATTATAGATTAACAAGAGCAAGGAGAATGATGGAATGCACTTTTGGAATACTATGTAATAAATGGCGAATATTTCATCGTGCTCTCGACGTTCATCCCGATTTCTGTGATATTATAGTAAAGACATGTTGTGTACTCCATAACTTTGTTAGGAAGAAAGATGGGATACGATTTCAAGATACTTTGCACGACAATCCTCTTGATACTATTGAAGCAATTGGAACTAGAAGTACTGTTTATATAAATATTTAAGCAATTATTTCAATTCTCAGGGTTCTTACCTTGGCAGTATGATAAGGTTTGAAATATAACAGTGTAGTTTTGCAGTGGAGTTGCAATGTAAGTTAGAGTTCGTGCAACAAGACAATCTGTTCAAAAACTTAACTGCACAAATATATATTAAATACATAAATGGAAACTCCCTGTTCAATAAAGTTTTTAAAAGGCTATAGGTACTAAATTCTTACCTTTTTTAATTCTTTCTACTTTTTCCAATTGACCCCAATTTGGTACAGTTGCTTCACACACTTCTATCCACAGCTTTTCTTTCATATTTTTGTCGCTATATTCAGGTAAGTTTTTGTTGTACAGTGCGGGTCTTTTTTCGACTTCGATAATTAATTTTTTGCTATCAAAATAGTCAAAATCGAGAGCCATTTTTAATAAAAATCAGCAAGCTGACGAGAACAAAGCGGTTGTTTGACAGTTCTAATATGACTTGATCCATATCCGAAGGCGGCAACCGCGCCGCTTCGAAAATAGGACAGGTTGCGTTTTTAAAACCGTCGCGGTAAAACTGCCGCTAGTGCGTTCACATTCATTTAACTAGCGTGTTCTATCCAGGCGGTTAAAAAACCACGACGGCTGAACGGCTGATAAAACGTCCGTGCGCGCATGCTCTAATACAAGCCGGAGTATAGGTAGGGTAAGCAGTACAGTGATTGGCCCCCGTACAGTGACTGGCCTTTTGCACGTTTTTTGTCTAAAATAAGCGCCACTATAATTCACTTTAGTCAGTGTATCTACCATTCTGTAGAGCGACATCTGCACAACATCATACAGTGATTTGAAGAAGTTAGGTTAAGTGGCAAAATCAGTGTAGGTGTTTTGTGGTTGCGCTGCGCTGTTGGGCTTCATCTTCACCAAAGTTGGGAATGAATGCGTCATTTTGGTAAGGGAATAATTTGCTTAAACACGACTTTACAAGTTAGCAAATTTTTTTATTGTTCATTGAAATGTTAAACAGTGTTTAACATGATCGCGTCCTCGAATGTTAAGATACATTTAACATGCATCCACTCATTTAACATGCATTCACTACAGCAACATGACACATATTCATGGTAGTCCGATTTAGATTTAGCAGTTTTTAGTAATTATTATTGATTCAAAATTATTGCCGCAATGAACAATAAACTAATGAACGCATTTCGAAGGGAAACCGTCTTAACATTTCTCACATAAATTACCACTCTTGCTTCGCTGCGCTCGCTCGAGTGGTAAAAATATGGTCGAATGTTAAGACTGGATTACCCCTCTTAATACGTTAATTACTATTACACTATAAGGGACAGGTTGTTTAATATGTATGGAATGTTTAAATCGACCTGAGACTTTAAATTTGATATTAATTGCTAGGCCAATAACTGTACCATAGATTCATCGTAAAAACAGTAATTGGCCCTACGGCCTACGTTTCCATTTCATACGAAATTATACCTATTGTACATAGATAAACGGTCCAAGTTGTTTCAATGTTGAGCTTTGTACATTTGTCATCGTATTTAGTTACTGTCCACTGCCAATCACTGTCTTTTTTATAAGGCCAATCACTGTAATCGTTTTTTTTATTTAACACTTGCTAAAATGCCGAAAGTTAAAGAAGGTGTTAAATACAATAAAAACTATACGGAAGAAAAGTTGCAGAATGCTTTGAACGCAATAAATTCGGGAATGGCCATAAGAGTAGCTGCAAAACAATTTAATGTTCCTCGTGCCACCTTACAATTTCGGAAAAGTGCCAAGTTTTCTAAATCTTCTCTAGGTCCTAAACCTATATTAAATATAGACCAAGAACAACTTATTGTAAAATGGATGACCGAGTGCCAACGAAACGGATTTCCTCGTAGGCAAAATTATGTACAAACTTCTATAAAAGGCTTCCTAGACAAATCACCCCGCGAAAATCCATTTGTGGATAACTATCCTGGAGAGGGATGGTATAAGGCAGTTTTACGTAGGCATCCTGAGGTATCAATTCGAACACCAGAAGGAGTGAGTGTAGCAAGTTCAAAGGTATCTGAAAAAGATATTCGTAAGTGGTTTGAAAACATTCACGAATACCTTACAGCCAAAGGTTATGCTAACATTTTGATTGATCCCACAAGGATATTTAATGGCGACGAAACGGGTTTTATGTTATGCCCCAAAAACTCTAAAGTTTTGGCACCCAGAGGGTGCAAAAATGTGTACGAAATAGAGCAAGGTCCGTCAGGCAACCATCACAGTCATGTTCACATTTGGGGCAGATGGTACATTAACCACCCCAATGATAATTTATCCCTACAAACATCTTCCCGCTGAGATAGCTGCCTCGGTATCAGAAGTATGGGGAATTGGACTTAGCGACTCGGGGTGGATGAAAGCAGAAGTTATGTACGAATATATTGCCAATATGTTGTACCCTTGCCTGACAGAGAAAAATGTAAAATTTCATATCATATTGTTTTTGGACGGGCATTCAACGCACTTGACATACCAATTAAGCGAACTTTGCACACGATTAGACATCATTTTGATATCTTTATATCCGAATGCAACTCGAATTCTTCAGCCTGCCGACGTCGCCGCATTTAAACCCATAAAAACAGGTTGGAAGGAAGGAGTACTAGACTGGAGAAGACAAAATATGACAGATTCACTAACAATAGACCAATTCGCACCAGTTCTAAAAAAATGTCATTGACAAGTATACCAAAGAAGAAACAATACAACATGGTTTCAGGGCGTATGGGCTTTATTCTTTTGATGCCAATGCGGTAGACTACACCTCTTCGGAGGTCTGGCACCAGACGATGACCCCAATGGCGACACCCGAAACCTGTAGAGGAGATTCCTTGTATGGGTATCACGGCCGAAGGAGTGTTGCAGGCCATATCCGACCATCCACCTGGTCGTTATGCACCCGCGATACAACCACCTGACCGCCGCGTAGCCAGCAATTTGCTGTTCTACCATCCTCTTGGTCACAGACGCATCGAGGCTAAAAACTTCGACCATAACATCCCCCCGAATGAGGCGTTCCCTTCGACCATTGGCAACACAGGCATTAATTTGCCTTTCATCAGAGCTATCTCAGCCATCATCTCCACGACGTCGACTTTCAAAGTCACAGGGACTAGCTTTGCAACATTAGCAGAAACAGGCGCACAAGCGCAACTGCTACCATCCCACCCTATGGTGGTGGACGACCAACACAACACCAACGTCAACTCCCTGACGAGAGTGACTTCACTCTGGATCCTACATCGCAACGACCGCAGAACAATACCCAGCCATTTTAGAGCAGAAGTATTCACTTCTGTATCCCAACAGGCGGACGAGTACAGACCCAAAATTTTCCAGTCACTAGTGACTGCAAAGAGGTAGTACTTCACATAAAGTTTGCAACTTATAGCGGATCAACAGGTGAAGCTTGGTCTGGTTCGATCTTTGATTTACCCTCACCTAATGTACTGCAGTGCTGTGTTTTACGGTTTCTTGACGGGTCAGGACAAGTTAAAAATGCAGCGCATTCAGAACTCGTGTGTTAGGTTCATCTGTTCTGTCTCTTTCATGGCTCATATATCCCCATTTCTGGCTCAACTGAATGACTTAAATGTAGATGACAGGTCAACATATGTTTTTGGTTTGGTCTTGTGGAAGTTACTACGGAATAGAAAACCCGACTATTTGTATGAGTTGCTTGTTACTCGGTCGCAGGTACATGCTGTTAGCATCAGAAATGATAATTATACTATTCCTCATCATGTTTCCACTCGGTTCCCGGGGTGCTTCTTGTTTTATGCGCCGGGTATACTAAATGCGGCCTTTAACCTTCCGGATTTGGGTTACAGTGCATTTATTCGTAGGTTTAGATCTACACTTGGTACCTGATGTATGGGTTTAGTTTTGGCTTTGTGTAGGGTAAGGTCGCTTAAGTCGTAAAGAATAACGTGTGATTAGATTATATACGAAATTCCAGAACTCAGTTGAAGGAATTACGCAAGTTATTAGTAAGTATAGTTTTTAGCACTTGATGATGTAATTTTAGAACACTTTTAAACCAATTTTAAAAGTTTATTTTCAATTCAAGTAACATTACCCTTAGCTTGCTGCATGGCACATTCATTCCAATACACCATCTCGCTCTCTCGCTTAATAATATATAACTCTATTTCTTTTACGGATATTTTAAATATTCAATACACAGTGTTCAAGAGTACGCAAAAGACTGCTGCGCAAGAGAGCGCGTGCGTACCCTTGGACGATATCTATATTATTTAAATTATGTATTTGCTTCAGACATGGGTCGTTATAAGAGAACATCGGAGCGTAAGCTGCAATTTAACGAAGAAATGTTTGAGATTAAGCAAAAATTAGTTGAAGGTTACTTAAAGCGAGCATTAGCGGAAGAATATAGAATACATGAAGCAACATTACGAAAACGTCTAAAAAAATATAGCATTCCTACTTCCCTTGGAAGATACAAACCAGCATTTTCAACAGAAATGGAAAACCAGTTAGCTGACCACATTAAAAAATTGGACTCCCTATTTTACGGTATTACTTTGAAACAGTTACAAATTATTGCGTTTCAATATGCAGAAGAAAATAAATTAGAACATCGATTTTCAAAAGCAAAATGCATGACTGGTAAAGAATGGGCAATTTTGTTTTGTCAGCGTCACAACTTGTCTGTTAGACAACCTGAACAAACAAGTTTAGCTCGTATTATTGGTTTTTAACAAAGTTCAGGTCGACAGATTCTTTGTAAACTTAAAAAATATTTATGAAAAATATACTTTTTGACCAAACTCAATTTTTAACATGGATGAGACCGCTATATTAACCGTCCCTACAAAGATTCCTAAAGTTATATCACCAAAAGGAAAAAGAACAGTTGGCAAAGTCGTCAGTGGAGAACGAGGCCAACTTAAAACAGCAGTCTGTTGTGTAAGTGCTGGAGGAAGCTATGTACCTCCAGCACTTATTGTCCCCAGAAAACGTCAGAAAATAGAACTGCTAAATGGAGCACCACCTCAATCAATGCTTTTGGTATCTGATATGGGATTCATTAATTCAGACAGCATGTATTATTGATCTTTGATAATCATTCCACACACGTCAGCTTACTAGCAGTAGAATATTGTCGTAAGAATGGCACACATATGCTCAGCTTTCCACCGCATGCAAGCCATAAACTACAACCACTTGACGTTGCATTTTTTGGACCGCTAAGAACTGCATACGGCCAAGAAGCAGATAAATGGATGGTTTCACATCCAGGACGAACCATAACCCAATATCAAGTAGCAGGTCTATTTGGCAATGCTTACAATCGCATTGCTTCAATAGACAAGGCTTGCAAAGCATTTAGTGGTACCGGAATTTGGCCATTTAATTGCGACATCTTTACCGAAGAGGATTTCGCTCCTTTTGCTGTAACAAACAAAGAATTTAATAACGAAACTAACATTGAACAAATCAATAATGACACACAAGCACCATCAACAACAACTGATTGTACTGTCCAAGCAAGCTCAAAGGATGTTGTTTTGCAAACAAACGAGCGTATGGTGGTAGCCGAAAATGTAGAAATTGAGTTGGAAAATGCAAACATCTTAGATGACCTGCTCGTTGTTACCTCTACAAGCGGAGGCAATTCCGTAAAAGTTTTAGCTTTTGTGCCACCAGAAAAAAATTGCCCTACTCCAAAGGCGACAGAATCTGTTAATAAAAGAAAAAGAGCTGGTAAGAAATCAGAGATTCTTACTAGTTCTCCCTATAAAAATGAACTCTTAGAAAAGCATCAGCAGAATAAAACTAAAGTATAATAATAACTTTATTTGAAACGAAAAATAACAGTATATAACAGTATTACATAACAGTATATAATATGCTATTACATACATTTTGCAAACATAAGTGTAACTATTCATTTCACTTGCACCTAATCCCTAATGGGATTGTGTTGTGCACCTGCGGAAGTTTTAGGGTATAAGGATTGTTCATGTTTACTTCTAATTTTAGTTTAACAGAATAGAACTTAAGTAATACAAGACCAGGACACTACGTGAAAGAGAGACAGGGGAACACTACTGAGGTTATATGTTATAATGTACAATAATTTATATGATTATAATTAATGCGTCTTTTAATCGATTTGCATTTTCAAGAACATAGGTAGATATCTTTTTAGAAAATAGGTTGTAATTATTAATTTGTTTTAATTTTATCGGTACGGAATTGAAGAGTTTCGGGCCAATATATCTAATAGATCTTTGTTGTAAAGTGAATTTTGTATTGGGTACATTAAGATTGTCAATTGTTTGGGCTCGAGTGTCATAGATGTGTGATACTTTAGTTTGTAATGCAGGGTTAGTGTAATAAAATTTTATGACTTATAGGGCCGGTTGCAGAAAGCAATGTTAAGTCTGGTGTTAGCTAACATCGCGTCAAAGTGAACAAAAACGAATCAAATCTCAAATGCTTATGGTAACTAATACATTAGTAAACAAAATTTGATGCGATTTTGTTCACTTTGACGCGATGTTAGCTAACACCAGACTTAACATTGCTTTCTGCAACCGGCCCTTAGAATGTATAGTCCACCCACATCTAGCAATCTAACTTCAGAGAATAACGATTCAGTAGAATATAGTTTATTTTTATAAAGCATGACTTTTATTATATGTTTTTGTGCTACTTGTAAGGTATTTAACGTTGTTGAATATACACTGCCCCAAATTAATTATTAATTAAGGGCAAGGGTAAAAGAGGTGTCACAAAAAAATTGAAATTCGACTATGAAGAAAAAAAAGATGATGGAATATGTATGTCCTGGTTGTGGAGAAATATATGGGTCTCCACCAGAATTAGATATAATTCAATGTTATTCTTGCGACACCTGGTGGCATGAAATTTTTACGGCATACACTGGATCGGGGCACTTTAATTGTGACTTTTGTGTGAAAAAAATAATTAATACTTATTTCATTTATTAAATGTTGTGTTTCATTTTTTATATTTACTGGACTTACTATACCTACGCAAATTTTATGTGGTTATGTATTTTGATAAAATAACAGGGGAGAGAAATGCGTTATTTTGCTGAGGTGCAATTTCGCACTAAAGCAATATAGCATTCTCTCCGAGTTGCATATACTATTTTTTTCACGTTGCAGGAAGATTTGAAACGAAAAATCCGTTTTTTAAATGTCTTATTGACATTTTAGTTACAATTGATTTTAAAATTAGTAGACTATGGTAAATTTTAAAGTTGATGGCACTGTAAATCATTATGACAAGAGCTCACAATTATGTCAAATTCGAGGTTATCAGGTTAGATTTTGCGTCAGTTTTGACACAAACTGATGTAAAACCTAACCTGATAACCTCGAATTTGACATAATTGTTGTGTCGGCCATAATGAAAACTCCCTAGGGAAATTTTTGTCTCATTTAATCTCTAGGGAGTAAATGTTTTACTTCTGTCAATTTTGATGCTATAGAAACGGACTTCTACTCGCGGTCGTGGAAAAATGTATTTTACTATGCTTGCGTACTCTTGAATATACGAAAGCGTATTCTTAGACAAGGCGACGCATAAGAGTACGCAAACGCACTCTTACAATTTTTTCTAAATTAAAAATTACTGCTTGGGGGAAAACATAATTTCTAATTGACTTTGTAATATACAATATATATACTTGATAGAGAATCACAAATTTTTCCAATTGAGACTCGCGCCAGGTAGATATAATTTTTCTTAAATAAAGTGCGTACTCTTACCTCACCTTACCCTACCTAATTAATTAGCATGGCATGTATTCTTATGTTTGTAACTGGAAGAGTGGAAGGTCCGTCCCTTATGGGTGGAACTCTTTCCATTTAAGTAAAACTAGATTTTGCATAATAAATATTATTATTATTATTATTTTTAATAGAACAGCTAAGTTTGTTTAATTCGAAGAAGAGATATTCACCAGAAATGACTATCCTAGCATTCATGCTGCATTCACAATCTCCAGCATGCTACAGTTCATTGCGCGAAAATGGTTACGTCACATTGCCACATCCTAAGCATCTACAAAAATTATCAGCTAATTTAGAAATTTCTTCCAAATCAGAAAAAGAAAATAAGCATTTTTTCCAATTTGTAAGTAAAGATTTGAATGAAATGGAACGATATGTTATTTTGACATTGAATGAAATTTATGTAACATCAGAAATTAGTTATAGTGGTGATAACTGTATGGTCAAGCTGTAAATTCTCCTACTATCGAGGCAAAAACCATTCAAGCATTTATGGTTCATTTAAGGAAGTTGTGGCACTTTTTCCTGTAGTAAATTTGACAGGGAAATATCTTGCAGAACTGACTAAGAATGTTTTAAGTTTGATTCACAGTAGCAGACCAACAGTAATTTGCATAATGTCTGATGGTAACCGAGTTAACGTAAATGTTCGAATTATTATACAAATATTTCAGTCCAGGCGGTGCTAATGATGGTAACTGTTTCAAAATTACTAATCTATACTTCCAAATATACCAATTTTTTATGTGTGATACGGTATATATTTTTAAAAATATAAGAAATAACTGGTTGAATAAAAAAGATGGGGATAAAATATTTATATTTCCTTCTTTTGACAATATTGATGGTTGTGATTTACAACTTACTTCAGTGGTCTCCGTAACCTTTATGGAAAACATAGTAGGGCTACTAAATTAATTGCTACTGCTCCTAAATTAAATTACAAAACTGTATATCCAAATAAATTTGAGAAGCAAAAGGTTAACCTAGTATAAAATGTTTTTCGTGAAACAACAATTGCATCTTTACAAAGTAGCAGTCTAGATAAAAACAGTACAGTTTTATTTTTAAAAATTATAAATAAACTAGCTGGCCCGGCAAACGTTGTTCTGCCCAAAAATAATTTGTGCCACTCTAGAGTTTTAATTTTATGTCATATCCATCATCTTGGACTTAAAAATAAATGCCATTTTCACAATCAACGTCCCAAAAAACCTCAATAACGACACCCATATCGATATTTAGGCTTTTTTACCCCATTTCACCCCCTAAGGGGTAGCGGACCCGACAGACGTTGTCTTGCCCGAACGTTGGTTTGCCTGGTATTAGCGGGTTCAGCAAACGTTTTTTCGATATTCGAATTTTCGATTTTAAAAAATATTGGGGGTGGTGGGGGGGGGGGTGAAATTTTCATATGCGAAAAATCTCAAAACAAATAAAAAATCGTCAAAATTTTTTTTTCTAAAATCCTAGAACCCGATTGCACTACCGGGTCCAATTGTGAATCTCAACCATCCAGGGGCCCACTCAAACACACACAAAAAATTTCATCAAAATCGGTCCAGCCGTTTAGGAGGAGTTCAGCTACATACACATGTACAGAAGAATTATATACCGTGCGTCCACGAGACTACGCACCATGGCGCTGGAGTGATACTACTTTATTTCAAAGATCTACTCTTTCGGTGGCAGTTGATAGTTAAACGGTTGCTAAGCATTGACCATTAATATTGAATATGCAAGTAACAAATAACGTGCCTTCAGATATGATCGAACGTTTTTGAATGGTCATGGTTATACAACATATGATATGTTGGTGGCACTGTAAGTCTATGTCAAATTCGAGGTTAGCAGGTTAGGTTTTGCGTCAGTCTGTGTCAAAACTGACGCAAAACCTAACCTGCTAATGTCGAATTTGACACCATACGTCAAGTTGCATACGACTTAATCGTTTATTGCCATAGAAAAATAAATATAATGGGGTTTGTTATTCAGCTGTTTTCGCAAAAGAGCTGATCTTTGGGATAAATTAATATTGCTCTGATTCCATGGTGCAAAATCTTGTGGACATACGGTATAAAAAGATTTTCATTTTAAAAAATATTGGGGGGTGTGGGGGGGGGGGGGTGAAATTTTGGGGGCCCGACAGACATTGCCCTGTCCGAACGTTGGTTTGCCTGGTATTAGCGGGTTCAGCAAAGGTTTTTTCGATTTTCGAATTTGTCATTTTAAAAAAATATTGGGGGGGGGGGGCTGAAATTTTGGAGTTATATGTTCTCATATGCGAGAAATCTTTAAAAAAATTCCTAGAACACGATTGAAGCGTCACCTACCGGGTCCAATTGTGAATCTAAACCACCCAGGGACCCACTCAAACACACACACACAATTTCATCAAAATCGGTCCAGCCGTTTAGGAGTTCAGTCACATACACACGTACAGAAGAATTACATATATGTACGGGTGTTTGGTTCACCGACGTATATCCGAAAGGAGGTGGTAGGTGAGTCGGTTTGGAACTTATTTAACCAAAAATACCTTTATACAAAGTGTCACGGTTTCTGAGATAAAGCCAACTTTGTGATTTTATTAAATTACTGCAGTTTTAGTATGATTAATTTTAATTAGACACAACTGCAAACTTTTAATTTCTTGTAACTTTTATTTTAGTAGTCTTTGATATCTGTTCTATCAAATAAAATCACTTGATACACTCTACATGTGATAAAACAAAATATGGAGTCGACTAAAGTTCAAAAATGTATTCTCTAGATATCAAACTTTGATCTAGTAAGCCACGTATAAAAAGTAATTACAAAACAAGACGCGTTCAGATGTGTTTAAAAACTTCCACGATATCTGCCCTTTCTATTGATGTATCACACTCCAATTATTAACTGCAACTTTTGAAATAAAAAAGTATTTGAAGACAAAGTGACAAAATTTTATTAGAAACTGATTAACAAAAATGACTATTAAAATCAAGTTTGCTATTACGATCGATTAGACGAAAACGAACAAATCGAGTAGCTTTGTATTTGTAAATAATATCAATTGTTTTAATCCCCATGTCTGTCAAACTTTTTATTAATTTCGTGTGTTGTAACTTGGTTGTGCTGCATTGAGTTTCAGTTGAATTGACTTTGTTAAACCACTGATTAAGAATTATCTTCATTTGTTGAACTATTACCTATGTAGTGATGGCTACTTACTCTAATATTGAGTATGCTGATATCTTATTCATGTATGGGAAGGCCGACGGCAGCGCAGCTGCTGCTCAACGTTTCTATCGTGAAAGATTTCCTGAAAGAAGACTACCTCACGTGTCCGTGTTCGCTAGTACGTATCGTAGAATTCGTGAAACTGGTAACCTGCATCACGTAGAACATAGAAATAATAATCAAAGACATCGTCCTGAAGAAGATGAACGAATTTTGAATGCATTTGATGCAGATCCCACTACCAGTATAAGAAAAGTTGCTCGAGAACTCAATTTGTCAACATGGAAGGTATGGTCAGTTATACATTCTGAAAAAAGGCATCCTTATCATTACACACCTGTACAAGGGCTCGAGGATGGTGATCCAGTTCGTAGAAATAATTTTTGTCGATTTATTTTGAATGCCGACATAGAAGACCAAAGGTTTCTACGCAGCATTCTGTGGACGGATGAATCAAAATTTTCGCGTGAAGGCATAACTAATTTTCACAATCAGCATTATTGGGCACAAGAGAATCCCCATTTAAAAAAGCAAATTTCATTTCAACGTAAATTTAGCGTAAATGTGTGGGCAGGTGTAATAGGTCGAGTCCTAATTGGTCCATTTTTTTTGCCAGACAATTTAAATGCTGCAAACTACTTAGAATTTTTGACCCACAATCTACCAGATATTTTGGAAGAAATACCACTAGATGTAAGACAACAAGTAATCTTTCAGAATGATGGATGCCCTGCGCATTATGGGATTGCTGTGAGAAATTTTTTAAACGATCGATTTCCTAATCGATGGATAAGGCGAAATGGGCCAATAGAGTGGCCAGCCCGATCGCCCGATTTAACCCCCGTCGATTATTATGTCTGGGGACATATGAAAAATCTGGTTTATAATGAAGAAATACGAGATAGAGACCATCTTGTTGCAAAAATTACTGAGGCAGCTGTAACAATGCGAGAGGAAATGAGGTTAAGTGTAACAACTACCAGTGTGCGTAGAAGAGCTCGGGCTTGTGTTAGAAACGGTGGTGGCCATTTCGAGAACGAAAATTAATAAATAAATATTTCATTTATTTCTGTGTTTAGTTAAAAAATTTATTATTAAAAAAAAATTGTCACTTTGTCTTCAAATACTTTTTTATTTCAAAAGTTGCAGTTAATAAGTAGAGTGTGATACATCAATAGAAAGGGCAGATATCGTGGAAGTTTTTAAACACATCTGAACGCGTCTTGTTTTGTAATTACTTTTTATACGTGGCTTACTAGATCAAAGTTTGATATCTAGAGAATACATTTTTGAACTTTAGTCGACTCCATATTTTGTTTTATCACATGTAGAGTGTATCAAGTGATTTTATTTGATAGAACAGATATCAAAGACTACTAAAATAAAAGTTACAAGAAATTAAAAGTTTGCAGTTGTGTCTAATTAAAATTAATCATACTAAAACTGCAGTAATTTAATAAAATCACAAAGTTGGCTTTATCTCAAAAACCGTGACACTTTGTATAAAGGTATTTTTGGTTAAATAAGTTCCAAACCGACTCACCTACCACCTCCTTTCGGATATACGTCGGTGAACCAAACACCCTGTATAAAGATGGTGGAGAATTATTAATATAAAAAGTAAAATAAAGGGGTTAAGTAAACGAGATAGCAATCAGTTGCCATTTATCAGCACTGATGATCCACGGTTTGAGCTTCTAAACAAATTTTTGGTCTGGTTGAAAAAATGGAAAACCCTGGGGAGTAACAGCCTAACATTAGATACGTTTAAACTTTAAAGCCATAATTCAGAGCACCCGGGTATTAATCGAAGTATGTATTACAATTTCTGCTTGTTACAGTAAAAGCAAGTTATGTTCTGACAGGCAAATTTCAATCTGATTGTATAGAACGCCGGTTCGGTAGATATCGCCAACTTTCTGGTTGTAGCTATAAAGTGTCTGTACAGATGGTTATGGAGTCAGAAAAAAAAATACGCTTAAAGAGTGTTTTTGGTTTACATTCTTCATGGTATGGCAAAGTTTTATTCAATCCAGATTTGCTTGTTAATACGAACTCGGATATGGATTATAGTAAGTGTGGGCTCGATATTGATATAAAAATGTTCAGTGATATTACTTCTATGAACATTTCGAACAACTTTGATTTGACAGCAATAATATATGTTGCGGGTTATGCTGCTAGAAAAGCACTAAAACAAGTAGATTGTAGTATGTGCCGTAGCTTACTTTCTGATGAAACTGAAATAGATGATAGCTACTTTACGATCTACAAAGGGGTGGTCTTGTGATTCCATCTGAATTAGTTATGAATTTAGCTCTTGTGGCATTAAATATATTTTCCTGCTTAATTGGCTCTAAATATAAACATTTATTTCTTCGATGTGATGAAAATCGTAAACTACTGTTAGTTACTCTAGTGACAAGATTTGAAGATGATTATGTACAAATTTGGTTTTTAGAAAAGCCATGTACACATCAATCATTTCCTTTATTTAAAAAACTTATTTCGATTTTTTCTAATATGATCCTAAACAACAACACCATACAAAGGAAAAGTCTAAAAGATGCACATTCTAATGTCAATCAAAAACCAATTCAAAACCTACAGGGGCAACGGTAAAGAAATATCTGAATAAATCTGATTCGAAAAAGAATAGAAAGCTATCTACATATCAATAGTTTAATATATGTATGTATGTATGTATAATCTGTAACCTCAATTACCTTTCGGTGTAGAGGCTGATGTTTTATGAGCTGGCATCTGGCGACAGAATGCTCAACTTGCCCTGGATTCGGGATATAGAGTTGGGAGCGCGCCTTTGGTGCTTGTGCAGCAACCATTGTGTGATGTGTGTGTCTTGGTGATGTGTTGACCTTGTTACTCTACCTCTTAGGTCTGTGGTTCTGAGTAGAGCACAGTTAATTTGGTGCCCAACTGTGAATGGTCTCACCGAGCCCGAATATTTATGTATTAACTTCTGTTTTCCTAACAATTAATTGGCAATGTAATAGCATCAGTGTATTATTTCTTTTTATTGTTAAAATAAATATATATATAAACTTACTTGTTCATATATTTTACTTACTAATTTTATAGAAATTATTCGTTTCTCTCACATTTAACAAGTACGAGTTTGAATTCGCGCCATTTTCTAGGCCCCCGAATAGCGCGAAGTGCGACGTTGCCATTTCAATGCTCCGGCTTGTAAGTTAAGGTGGTTCTGCCGCAGCGCATAATCTTAGTTGATGGCGGTTGATGATTGTGGGTTGCGGTGGCTCGGTGGGACCGCCTTAGACATTTATTGAGTTGTTGGATAAAACGTTATGTATTCGTTTTTAGTTGCGTTGTATCCACTCAAGGGAATTCAGTGCTCGAACTTCCTTCTGGCATTTAACCATTTTTCGTTGATAAAACGCCTTCTAAAACACTTATAAAATAAAATACTATTTGTTTCAGAGACAATGAAGAAATGAGAGCTTTACATTACTTAAGCAAGGTTTTTTCCATTTCCATGAAAATGCGTATTATAAATTTGAATTTGAATAGTTTTAAATCTTATACAGCACCCAGAAAACACAAGGCTGCCGGCCGTCAGCTCGGCCAGTATTGGCATTGCTGGGCAAGTTCCGGTGCCGGGCTGCATATTTGTAAACGACGTCCATGATCGCGATTCGGTTCTAGCCCGAACGATGCAGTAACCTCTTTAGTAAACAGCCTACGATATCGCAAATCCGTCTAGTAAATAGCATCCGTGATTGCAAATTTTAACGCTCTGGTAAACGGCGGACGATATCGCGAAATTTGTTGATGGCTGCTCGTAAGCAGCATTCAGGATCGCAAGATTTGCAAGTAATGCAGTTATCCCCGCTCCATAGTAAAGTTGTCGTGTCGTTTTCAATAATATAATTTTACAAAAAAAATGAATTTGCCCCCAAACTACAAGTATAAGTTAATAGATGAAGATGGAAAAAGTATTAGAACACCTTTCACAGAAAAGGAAGAAATTGAAGTAAGTTATTAACAAGTTATATTAGTTTAGACACACAAAATAGGGTTATGTTTACAAGAATATTAGGCGGTGTTGCCGCTTTTACCGAAAAGTCGCACTAGCTTAATTATTTTAAATGATAGTACTTGCAAAATCGGATAATATGAATCGTAAAATGCTTATTAAGGGAGTTAGGGGCGTTTCCGAGATAAAAATGATGCACTTCGAATTTCAAACACCCTGTACAAAACGACCGTTAAACATCAATTAGAGTAAGCCAACTTTCATTTAAGACTAGCCGTAGGAAATTTTATATGACATGGAATTTAAAAAAAATTTAAATTTTTGTCAGATTATCAAATACTTACCAAAACGGCTTGGAGCATACAAAAAACCAAGGCCTCCTATAGTGTATATACCAGGCCGTCTCATTGCCGAACGCCTGCAAGATAGTGGTCATACGACACCATTGCGCGCCCATTGGAAACAGCGTATTTTCGCACAATAAATGTAATAAACCTGCTTCAAATATTGTAAATATGAATTTTAGTGATTGTAAATCATTTCTATAACTATCATACACCATTACGATCGAAAATTAGAAGCAGGTCATGATTATTTATAAGTATATTTGTAATTCATTTAGTCAAAATAAAAGTAATGAAATTCTGATACTATACATTAACATGCAATTTATAGAAATTGTAGTTAGAATTTCTTAGTTAAATCTTCAAAATAATTTAATTCTCCAATACCCTAATTAGCTTTACCATTAACTGTAGAGATTTAATTAATGGAAAACGATTATTATCGGAGAATAGAATGGTAAATACCACACTACTATTATAATATAATTGAAATTGTTGCAGTAATATTAAGTGCATGATTAGTCATAGTAAAGGTACTTAAGCAGTATGAAAAACATATTTATTATGACCCATTTTTCGATATAAAATGGATAACTGCTTAAAATTTTCTTCAGTGCAAGGAACTAACCAGTTAAGTGCAGAGTAAAAACTTTTTGTTCTCTTCGTATATTTGCAGTACTTCATAAAATCTAAGTGTCATTTCAAGCTTCAAGGTATGTATTAATGACAGATATCTATTTTCTGAATTCTGTTCCCTTCAAAATTTTGTATGTAAACATGATATTAAAATAAATGTAATAATAATCACAAGAATAATATATTATAAAAATACTAATGGAAATAATTTAGATTGAATCACAACTCAATATATGTCTTGTTTTTCATTAGAAGAGAATTTTCAGCTAATTTTTTTTGAATTTACTATACTAGTCGTTGTTGTTTAGTCGAGTCCAAACAAATTTTAACATATTACCCAGAAATAGAAACAACATTTAACGTTACGCTAATATATTTAGCTTCTTCAGAACAAGTTAAATTTTTTTAGACATAATACAATTAAAAAAAGGCATTTGTTATTGTTTGTCTTTTTGTTTTTTCCTTTCATCAATAGGCAATTTTTTATTATTTAAAATTAGTGGTAAAAGTTTTAATGCATGTAAAAGGCAGCATTGAGTTTCACCGAGTTGGAAGAATCTTTTTTATATTAAATTATATTCCATTTGTTGGTGAAACTCAATGATGCCTTTGCCACTAATTTTAAATAATAAAAAACCGCCTATAGATGAAAGGAAAAAACAAAAAGATAAACAATAACAAATGCCAATTTTTAATTGTATTATGTCTAAAACTTTTGGACTCAACTAGTCAGTTTACAACAACGATTAGTATAGTAAATTCTAAAAGAAACTAGCTGAATATTCTTTTCTAATGAAAAACAAGACATATATTAACTTGTCTTACAACCTAATTAATTACTGTAATCAAAAATAACACTAATGGAAATATTTTTATGATTTATTACAGATGCCACATCGATGTTGCGTACCCGGTTGCAAATCAAACTACATTAATAATAAAGAACACTACGTAACAGTATTCTCTTTTCCAAAAAACGCGGACTTGGCACGGATGTGGACCCGTTGCATAAGACGAGATAAATTTAAACCCGCAAAATCAAGTGTAATTTGCATTAACCATTTTGATAAACGGTTTATTAAAATTAATAATTTACATCAACCTGAAGGTTCAAAAAAACTTCGCCCTAGGTTAACAAAAGACGCATATCCTACTATTTTTAAAAATCAACCTTCATATTTAACGAAACGTTTGCCTACTCAAAGAAATAGTCCAACTAGAAGATTAAAGGTGGTAGCGGCGCGATCGAAAAAAATTGACGACGAAAGAAGACAGCGGGATATTGAATTCAATATTCAAACATTGCGCGATACTTATCCAAAACGTTTAAATTTGCATGATTTTGTAGTAGTGAATAATCCTGATACCTTTAATTTTATTAAAATAGATTTTAGGGGCTTTAGTGGCTGCCCAGAAATTTATATATCTGTAATTGTCAAGCAAAATTTGTCTGTCGATGTTTATTTAAGAAACTGTAAAATTAATTTTAATGACTTGTCAGTAGCGAACATTTTGGGAAAAGATTGCATCCTAAAGAATTTCTCTTTGTTGCAAGATTTATTAGATTATTTAAGCAACCTCCATGAAGATTCGTTAGCAAAAATGACTAATTACGTAAATTCTGCCGAACAACTTTTACAAAAAACTATTGAATTATTTGAAACTGCTGATGTTTCTGTAAATTTAAAAACTAAAATAAAATTTCTAAAAGATCAAACTAAACTTGCTCTTCTGGGAGTTCCAAAATATGCTCCAGAAACATTAGTTTGGGCGTGCACAATGTATTTCACATATCCAGCGGCTTATATGTTCTTGAGAAAAACTTATTAAAAAACGTATTAACATTACCACATATATCATACTTACGTAAACTTTCGATGAAATTAGGATCTGCACAGTCGGGAATCGCAGATGCACACATTAAATATCTTAGTGAAAAGTTAAAATTGCTAGAACCAAGAGAAAAATTTGTTAACATTTTGCTCGATGAGACTTATGTAAAATCGGAAATTTCTTATAAAAATGGAAAAATAGAAGGAATGAGTTTTAATGACAACTGCGAAGCATCTACTATACAGACATTCATGATAACATCGTTACTTTCAAAAAATAAAGATGTTGGTCTTTTTCCCGTAAAAAATCTGAATGCGAACTACCTCTCAGAGCTGCTAAGAATTGTCATTAAAACGCTGACAGAAATCGGTTATGAGGTTGTTACAGTTATATCTGATAACAATAAAATAAATAGATCAGCATTTGAAACAATGGGTGGAGGAAAATTACAACTACACATTGCGAATCCCTATAATCTAAATTCTAGAATATATTTTCTATTTGACACCGTGCACTTACTTAAATGTGTGAGGAACAATTGGTTGAATCAAAAAAACGCAGATCAAACTTTTATAATTCCTTCTTTTGTCCCAAGTACCGAAACCGAACAACTTGCTTCAGTATCTGACATTAGAAAATTGTATTACTCTGAACAAAATAACATCGTCAAAAAAGCTCCAGCATTGTCAAAAAAGGTTTTAAATCCTACGTCTTTAGAACGCCAAAATGTCAGTCTCTGTCTTAAATTATTTGACGGCTCTAAAATGTTCAAAGCAGTTAAACCTGTCACATGATTTAAAAGGAACTATTTCATTTCTAGAAACTATGGCAACTTGGTGGAAAATTGTAAACTGCAAGACCAAATTTAAAGGCATTTCAAAACGGGATTTATATCAAAATCCGATAACAAAAAGAAATAACATCAATTTAAAATTTTTAGAAGATTTTGTCTTGTGGTTAAATAATTGGAATATGTTAGCGGTACCTAACAAAATAAAAACAAATCGCAATGGAAAACTAACTAACGAAACTCAAATGGCAATTAGCCATACTTCCGCTGCATTAATTTCATTAAGCAAATATTTATTAGAAAATGTACAGTTTGAATACATTTTGCTTGGAAAATTTCAAACGGACTCATTAGAAGCCAGATTTGGTCAGTACAGACAAATGAGTGGCGGTAATTACCATATAGGCGTTAGACAGATTTTGGAATCCGAAAAAAAACTAAAATTTTTAAATATAATTAAACTCAATTCGGAAAAAAGGTGACTTTGAATTAAGAGAGTTTCTTATCGATTTCGAAGATTTTTCATTTCTTGATGAAATTGATGTAATAAAAAAAAAGTTTGAAGGTGCCCTAACAACAGTTGCAGAAGTACAAAAGGAAGATATAAGCGTTTTAATTTATATCGCCGGTTATCTAGCAGATAAAGTTCACAAAAGAACAAAATGTAACGATTGCATTAAATATTTGATATGTGACAAAGATATGCAAGTCTCTTGGGTTGACTCAGAAAATAGCGAATATTTCAAAATTTTGGACAGGGGTGGCTTAAAATATCCGACTCAAAAGTTTGTTCACGTGATACTACAAGTTTTTGAACTTTTCAAGACTTTAATATCTCCTGATTACGAATCTGACTTTTTAAAACTTAGGTGTCAAAAGTCTGTTTTGAAACATTTGGCGATTGATAAAATATCGCAATTTTTATCACACGAAAGTTGTGAACAGTGTGGTACAAATTTCTACAATTTATTCGATTTGTGTTTAAATGCTTTTACAAATATTCTTTTAAACAATTATTCTAAAATTAAAAATGATAAAATGATTAATGATGCAATTAAAATAAAAACAGAAAAATTAGCATCTAAATCATGTAAATCCTAAGATAAAAAAATTAAGGTTTTTCGAGAACTGCAAGCTGTTAATGTTTACATAGATATAAGGTATATTATATATTATGATTTAATTATCCTTATAATATATAATGATAGGTTACATTTATAATAAATAAAGTTTATAAATTATTAATAGTTACTGAAACTGTATACATGTATTGTAATTTTAATTGTAATTTAAATATAATTGTTACTTATTTTACAAATCCTTTCGATCTAATAAATATCTAATAAAACATCGCCTGCTTCTAATTTTAGGTCGTAATGGTGCATGATAGTTAATATTACTGCAACAATTTCAATTATATTATAATAGTAGTGTGGTATTTACCATTCTATTCTCCGATAATAATCGTTTTCCATTAACTAAATCTCTACAGTTAATGGTAAAGCTAATTAGGGTATTAGAAAATTAAATTATTTTGAAGATTTAACTAAGAAATTCTAACTACAATTTCTATAAATTGCATGTTAATGTATATTATCAGAATTTCCCTACTTTTATTTTGAATAAATGAATTACAAATATACTTATAAATAATCATTACCTGCTTTTAATTTTCGATCGTAATGGTGTATGATAGTTATAGAAATGATTTACAATCACTAAAATTCATATTTACAATATTTGAAGCAGGTTTATTACATTTATTGTGCGAAAATACGCTGTTTCCAATGGGCGCGAAATGGTGTCGTATGACCACTATTTTGCAGGCGTTCGGCAACGAGACGGCCTGGTACACTATAGGAGGCCTTGAAAAAACCATTCAAAATTCCTTAAAGACAGCAAAGAAGAATTTGCTTAAACGGTATTATTATTGCCGCTTTAACACCCGAGAAACCAAACTCTATGAAACTGATCGAAAGAAGGCTCATGCATCGCGAAACATAAATTGTCCTGCTAAAATTATTGTCTCTGTTAATCGTGTTCCTCCCCAATATTCTCGAGCAAATCCGCCCAACACTATTGCAGAATCCTGGCCATGTTTAATTGTATTTACGAATGATCACAATCATACAATTAACAGCGCGGCTGCTTTATCAAAGAGACCTATTCCAAGTGAAACCATTCAAGAAATTCTTCAGTATTTTGACAGAGGCCACTCGGTGTCGTCGGCTTACCACAGTTTCTGTTTCTCAAAAATGGAAATATTTGTGTGTGATGTTGTCAGTTTTACAGTTATTTATTTATATTTATATGTTTCTCTTAAGTATAAACACTCTATTACTTGCGATATCGTATGCTGTTTACTAAAGAGGTTACGACATCGTTCGGGCTAGAACCGAATCGCGATCATGGACGTCGTTTACAAATATGCTGCCGGGCTACCTACATCCAGCCATCACTGTAAATACACTGTAAGGCAGGGTTGCCAACCGTGGCGATTTTTCGCAAAAGTGGCAAATTTTTATTCAAGACGGCGACTTAAATTCTGGTTTGGCGATTGGCGACATATGGACCAAAACTGGCGATCATCTGGCGAAATAATAATTACCTAAAAAAAACTTTTTAGTCGAATTGAACATTATATTCTAGGCAATATTTTAAAGTTTTTCTTATTCCATGTATTTATTTGTTTATATTTGTTTTCAATTATTTTGTTTCATATATCTAAATAATAAATTTTCTGCAAAAATATATAATTATTTAACCCCCCCCCCCCATTTAATTCTATAACATTTAATTAGACATTAAATACCTAATGGTCATTTGCACCGCTAGCAAAAGTTTTGTATAAAATTTAAAATTGACTTAAAAAGCATAGAAACAATTGTTAATCACGTTTTAAATTTAGTCCAAAATATTTTCGTGCGGTGCAAACCGTCATTAGTAGTTAAAAGTAGCGATTTCTTATTATTGTGTAGTTGGCGACATTGTGGCGACTTTTTCCTCCACTCTTGGCGATTGATCAAATTGAAAGTACCCTGCTGTAAGGCAGCTCTAAAATAATGTACAGTCTTTACTTACAGTACGGTCATGTACCAGCACAGTACCGGTACTGCTCAATTATTGGCCTTCGGTGGCGTACTGGCACTAAGAAAACGTAACACTCAAACACAGTTTTGAATGTCCCGCGTGTTAAACTACACAGACAGGCGCAAAACGTCGGAAGGTGGCGGTTATTTACGTGACATAACCTAACTAAAAGCAATCTGTGCGTATTGTTCTGTGCACTTGCCATCACAACACGCGTAGGTGTTCAGGCTGGTTTATACAGCTTTCTTAGCCCTAGTCTTAGTATTAGTCCTAACTTAGCACTAGTCTCAAGGTACGTTTCCTGAGCGTCTGACGCGGTATACTGCTACTATGAAATCTGATGCAATCATTGTCTTAGAAGCGTCACTGCGTGCGCAGCGGCTGGAGGTGGAAGGGACCGCGCGGCTAGACCTCTCTTTGAGCAGTAGAGGTGGGCAATCCGATTCATTTTTGGGAGTCGATTCTTTCGATTCAATCAATCAACATGAACCGATTCATTCGATTCGTTCATTTGAACGATTCAGTTTCGTTCGGTTGGGCCCCGCTGAATTTTAGATTTTGCACCGAGCGCATTTCTGTTCTTGAAACCAGACACTATGAATCATGACCCTTCCATACTATCTTTGCTGTGCTTGCTGAAATGCGCTTGCCAATTGGTCAGTTATCAGTTTCATTTAATTGCAGTTGCATGTATTACTTATGAAACAGTGGCACTAGGCGGCTATTGTTTTTTTTTGTATGTGAATAATATAAAATGGAAATGAATAAACGTAAGTCCAGTTTTATCTGGAAATACTTTCGTGAAGTATCACCTGGTCATGCCAAATATGAATTTTGCTCGAACATTTATTCATATAAGTCCGGAACTACTTCCAATTTATCCCGCCATTTAAAAAATAAACATCCTTCAGCTTCAATTAAACCACCAGAAACATTAGTAATCAACGAGGAAGGTAAAAATGTTCAGGAGGAGCCGGTACCGTCGACATCATCGGCAGAACCACTCGAATCTGCAACCGTAGATCAACCACCAGCAAAAAAACCAAAAAAAAAACTCAAACAACAATTAATGAATTTGTTGGTAGACCTCTTCCGCCGTCCAAAAGCAGGGCGCTAGATGAACTTCTATTAAAATTAATTGTTAAACAATATCTTCCTTTTCATCTTGTTGAACAAAAAGAATTTCGAGAATTTTTGAATAAATTAAACCCCAACTATATTATGCCAGCCAGAAAAACGGTATCAAATTCTCTTTTAGATTTAGTATACAAGAATACAGTGGAAAAAGTCCAAACTTCTCTAAACACTGCTACAGCCTGTTCAATCACTTCAGACGGATGGACTTCTGCAACTAATGAAAGTTATATAGTAATAACCGTGCATTATTTGGACAATAATTGCACATTAGTAAGCGCATTATTAGACTGCTTTGTTTACAACGAGAGGCACACGACTGAAAATTTAGCTAAGGAAATAAAGCGTGTTTGTCTAGAATGGGAAATTGAAAAGAAGGTTGTGGCCTTTGTATCAGATAATGCTGCAAACATGGTCGCAACTGCAAGAATGTTAGGTTGGTCCCATATTCCATGCTTTGCCCATACTTTAAATTTAGTGGCCCAACATGCCTTATCCGAAATTAAACCGCTACAGATGAAAATTAAAGGAATTGTGGAATATTTCAAGCGTAGTTCGCATGCCTTAGCAAAATTCAAAGCGGTTCAAAGACAGATGGGCCTTCCTGAGAAAACTTTAAAACAAGAGGTGCCGACTAGATGGAATTCTACTTTGCTAATGTTTGAAACAGTTGTCGCGAACAAAGAGCCAATATTATCAACCTTAGCTTTAATGAACCCAACAATACTACCATCACAAGAAGAGTTTGAAATTTTGGAAGAAATGTGTAAAATTCTTAAACCGTTTTTGCAAGTAACAGAGGAGGTGAGTTCAGAAAAAGAAGTGACAATTTCAAAAATTATATTGTTCGCTCGATGTTTGACCAATTTTTTTTGAAAAATATGTTGAAAACGATCAAAAGCAAGAAATAAAATTAGTAATAAAAAAATAAGGGAAGAATTTAAAAAACGATTTGCAGAGATAGAGAAAAAAGGCATTTTAGCAGAAGCACCATTACTTGATCCGCGTTTCAAAAGGCAAGGTTTTTCGTCAACGGGAGCTTATGACAAAGTAAAACAATCAATTTGTCAGCGAGCTGCATCTATTACGGCCACTACTGAAGTTCATGCATCTTACGAAGAAGAACAAAAACAACCAGACGCAGTAGAGCAAACGGAAACTACAACAGCTGATACGTCGATATGGGAAGAATTCGACTTAAATGTAGAAAAACTTGTTACTCCAATCACACCTCTAGCTGCAGCGATTATTGAATATGATAAATTTATCCAGGAACAACTATTACACAGAAAAGGTGATCCGTTTAAATGGTGGCAAGAAAGAAAAATTTATTACCCAAGGTTGTTCGAGATAATGAAAAAAAGGTTGTGCATTGTTGGTAGCTCAGTGCCTTGTGAACGGGTATTTTCCAAAGGCGCAAATGTTTTGACTAATAGGAGAAGAAGTCTGACATCCCAAAAAATATCAAAAATTTTGTTTTTGAATCATAATTTATAATTAATTTTACAATTTTTAGATTGTTACCAACGTTTACAATTTTTTGTTTATTGTTTTTGCATAATGCATATTGATTTTGTTATTTTGCTATATTATTACATATTTAATGTACCATGTTTTTCTAATAAAAATTATGCCTAAAATAATTAGTTATCAATTTGTTCTTGTGGAATCAGCTTATTCGTATAACTACTTAAATAATCTAATTCAATTCAAAAAGCAAATCCACCAACCAAGTTTAAAAGATTCAGTTTCGTTTAGTTCGTCCCGTTCGCGCTCGGGTTTCAATTTTTGAATCACGCATCATTCATTGCGTCGTACGATCAAAATCTAAAACAAACAACGAACCGAGACAAGAAAGAACCGATTTATAGGATTCACGATTCTTTATTCAGATTTAAATCACGCTGCGCAGCGTCGTATAAAACGTAACTTTGAACAATTGAACGACGAATCGAGACAGGAAAGAACCGATTCATAGGATTCACGATTCTTTATTCAGATTTAAATCACGCTGCGCAGCGTCGTACAAAACGTAACTTCAAATCAATTGAACGACGAATCGAGACAGGAAAGAACCGATTCATACGATTCTTTGGTTGGAGTCGTTCAAATGAACGATTCGTTCATGAATCGCCCCACCTCTATTGAGCAGTACTGACGCGGACGCTCTCGTGTAAAATGACTTCCAAACTAGTTTTTTCAAGTATTGATGATGAAAAAATAGTGGAAAGGGTGTCTAAATTTCCTTGTATTTACGATGAGAGTAATAGACTATACAAGAATCAAGTTGTGAAAGACAATGCATGGAAGGAAATAGCAGAATGTACGGAGAAATCAGGTAAGAAAATATTATTTGTCCTTACTATGTTTTATATTTTACATAAGAATTGTTTTATGGATACCATTTACATTCTTGTATACATGTTATACGTGATACATATTTTTTGCACTACTAGTCTCAGAACACACCGTTATTGGCCTATCTTTAGGTTGTGAAGTTGTTTTTGTCCACCATGTGAGAGAAAGTAAAATAAACAATTTTCACCGTGGTAACTAATAAACTGCTAAGTTACCAAATATGACTATTTTAATTTTGACGTTTTAAAGAGCTGTACTGTCAGGTTTGGTAGTGCAAAAAATAGTATATACACCACGGTAGCGAATCGCCTTATAACCTGAGAGTATATTAGATACTGAGCGGGAAGCGCAAAGTATCTAAAGCGCGAATACTGTGCTTCGCTACCTTGATGTATAATCTACTATTATAACTCATCATTCACAAACAAAACAATATTATTGTAGTAGCAAACAAGATTTATGACTGTGCTTACAAATTCGGTCTCTACTGATAATATTTTTAGTTTAGCAGATCAGTAAAAAATAAAATAAAACTTCACATGGCAATTAGTTACTTCTAGTCACATATATATTCTGCAAAGCTATTGCTCCAGCATGACTGTTAAAGTATTTCATAAATGAATCTCTCACATAAAGCATGTCCCATAAGTAACCGGACTAACTAAAACATCATTTTCAAAATAAAGTACAACTCAGAATTAATTACATTTATTACCTATAATAGCCTATAGTAAACAGGTGAAAACGGACCGACAATATTAAACTTCAACGCCATATTTAGAATTTTCAATAAAAATTTTCTTCCATGTGTCATCAATGCATGTCCGTGCTCGGTCGCAACTTCTCTTGAAATTTGTTTCCAAATTCTTTTAAAACCATTAATGTTTTTTGCCCTTTTTTCGCCGGGAATAACACTGTTTACATATCGCCCAAAACTGTTCTATTGGACGCGCTTGGGGTAAATTTGGAGGGTTTTGAAATTTCGGAACAAATTTCACTTTTTGTTCATTGAGGTATTGCGTCACTTCTCGTGCATAATGAGAGGTCGCTAGATCTGGCCAAAATAAAATATCTTGCTTACAGTGATGTTTATCAATAAAGGGAATTAACCGTTTCTTGATACATTCGTCTAAGTAAGTTTTAGCGTTGATAGTGCATTCTGTTATAAAAGGTTCAGAAACATTTCCCAGTTCATCTAAATCTTGCCATACCATGTATTTCTTGAAAAACTTGCTTTTTTCCTTAACGTTTTCCCTAAATTTTAGTTTGCTAGGATCAGAAGAATGAAAAAATTTGCGACCAGGAACTTTTTCAGGATTTACAGGAACGTAACTTTCATCATCAATAATTAAAATTTTACGCCTTGCCGAATCAATAACAAAACGAGCTCCAGTTTTTGCACGGGCAGCACGGCACAACTTTTATTGTTCTGGCTTTTATCTTTAATTCCTTGACTTTTACACGCGATAATGTAGAACGTGGTATTTTCAGTTTTTTCGACAAATTACGAACAGATACGTCAGGGTGAACTTCAAATGATCGCTTAATTTTTTTCACTGGTAGCAACAGATCGTGGTCGACCACTTAGGTTCTTGTATTTTACATTACCGGTATCTTCTTAACGTTTAACAATATCGTAAATGGTGCTTTTTGCAATTCCTTCAGCAGAAAAATGTATAAAAGTAAGGCGGTCTATATTGTTCCAGACCATAACACTGGTCCTATAAAGTGACCTTTGGAATGGCCTACCACAATCTGGCAACATGGCTTTGCCAACCTTTAACAAACAATTACTAGTTTTTGTCACTAAATGAACAATCTGTCAGTGCACTATTCCTGTCATTGTGATACATATCAGTTGAAAAAAATCTATAAAATCACTGTTACTTACATCGTAGTGGCCCACCACTTCAATGTAATATTCGATTTAAAAACAATTCCTAATAGGTAGGTACCTAATTTTCCATTGCTACTATTTTTGACTCTATCTAAAACAGTAATTTCTTCAAAATAACTTGCTTGTAAGCTAGTGATATTGCGGTCAGAACAAGTCTGTTCATCTTATTACCCTTTATATCCGCTCTTTTAAAGTGCTTTTCATACACATCACTAGCCTTTCAAATCCGCCAGTTCTCTACATGCAAAACTTCTTTCCTTGTTTGTGCCACCGTTCCATTAGATGGAAACTTGAACAAGCTAACATATGGAGCAGCTGATGAAGCGTAAGTTGACTTGCAGCTTGGTACGAAAAACTTCAAAGGCAGTTTTGTAACTTATAAGGGTGTTTGGTTCACCGACGTATATCCGAAAGGAGGTGGTAGGTGAGTCGGTTTGGAACTTATTTAACCAAAAATACCTTTATACAAAGTGTCACGGTTTCTGAGATAAAGCCAACTTTGTGATTTTATTAAATTACTGCAGTTTTAGTATGATTAATTTTAATTAGACACAACTGCAAACTTTTAATTTCTTGTAACTTTTATTTTAGTAGTCTTTGATATCTGTTCTATCAAATAAAATCACTTGATACACTCTACATGTGATAAAACAAAATATGGAGTCGACTAAAGTTCAAAAGTGTATTCTCTAGATATCAAACTCTGATCTAGTAAGCCACGTATAAACCGTGACACTTTGTATAAAGGTATTTTTGGTTAATTAAGTTCCAAACCGACTCACCTACCACCTCCTTTCGGATATACGTCGGTGAACCAAACACCCTGTATAAGCTGCCTTGTCAAAATAGTTTCTAATGTCAAATATATTTCAAACAAACAAAACGTAGTGTGTCTTGAAATGGCCTAGCACACAATCTGGCAACAGAGCCAGTGTCATGGCCTGGAACAATATAGACCGCCTTGGTAAAAGTCAATAATTTTCACCTGCCCGCTTTTTGAATATAAAATTGGAAAATCCGTTCTGCGCGTGCTTCTTTGCCGTCGCGTTTCATATTGAAATAATAAAACTTTCCGAAGAAATATTTACACCCGTATGCATAGTCGTTCGCCAGCTACTGGCCGGAGACTCTCCGGAATTTCGCTACTCGCCGTACAAGAATTACATTTCATAATCGCTCGCGCGTCGAGCACGTCGCCGGCGCTCCACCAAAAACCATAGTAACACTCGTTCATTGTTTTACCGGCGAGCGACTATGCAATGTAATTCTCATAATAGTAGGGGAGCCCAAGAGGGGATTTTGGGATTTACTAAAGCGCGGCAGATTAACATACAGGGAGGAACCTAGTACCCCATTAAATACCTCCACTAAGTATTAGCCCCGTATATGTGGCCGCGCGTCAAGGATAAAGGATCAGATTAGTAAAAAAAAATTGATCATCTGAAATTCTCGAGCGCGTCAGATTAAGGTAGGGTAAGTTAGTTATATGCTAAAAAGTGTATATTCCACTAATCTGACAATTTTCGATTGACGATAAGAAGTAGGTGGGTTACAAACTTGTAAAAAAAAAACGTCATCTCGACTTTCTCGAGCGTGGCTAAATTTTTTTTTATTTTGAAGGTAATAATTCAACGTTCACAAATAATATATAATCTGACGATTTCCGTAAGCCGAAGTAAGGAAAAATAATCGATAAAGTTTAATGCATGCAGCTACGTGATGCCGGTATTCCCCTTCTCGCGTTTCTATTCCTCTCTCACTCTTTCTCTATCTATGACTCTCTCACTCCGTCCCCACTTTGGGTTCTGTTGCCATGACGCCATGACAGCTGATTGCGCAGATGGTTTTGTTTACAACGTATTTGTAACGCCTGAAATTATTTTGCGATTTTGATGTTTATTATGTGAATTAAAATTTGAAAAAAAGTTACTATGAGTGACATTAATGTAAAGTGTGTGTTTTGTGGTGAAACTAATTTACAAAAAACTGTCAAATTTACGTTAGATACATTACAAAAATGTATAAATGTATTAGAATATCGTCGGAGTAAACCGGTTCTCCGAAAATCTCGTACAACATACGAGAATCTGAGGCTTACAAAAGAATCTTCATTAAATGAAGTATACCACGCACAGTGCTACAAATTATTTACGGCCGTAAAAATACCGCGAGATGTTCAGTATTCACAACAGCGACAAAGTGAAGTGGAGTATGACAATCCATTGGAAGTTGCTGAGAATAGCTCCGAATCAAATGTTCCAGCTTTTGGAGAATGTTCCGAGTCACATTTTTCAGTTGCTGGAGAGTGCTCTGAGTCACAAGTTTCTGTGGCTGGAGTGTGCTCCAAATCACATGCTACTGTTGATTCCACGTCTACTGAGGCCGCTAGTACATCAACGGACGAGTAAGTTCTAATATGAGTTGATTATACTTTTTTTTAAGATACTTTTTAGTGAAATTTTCAGACGAAAAAATAATTATTTTAAAAAAACAACATTAATTATTTCTTTCATTGACAAAGCTATTAATACTATTTTAAGATGAAAGAATCTATTTTTCTAACAATATTTTAATTTCATGTAATAATCATCAGCTTTTTTTTATATTAATTTTAAAAAATTTCAGAGCGAGAGAGCACAGCAACATTCAGCAAAACATTGAGGATTTCAATGATTCATGCAACACAGACGAACCTGTCACTCACAACGATCCTGCCTCGCAAACGTGCTTCATTTGCGAAAAACAACGTAAACGGTATCATGGTCGTGAAGTTCGCTTAGCTGTTAGTAGATTAAAAACTATAGAGATTTTAAAAAGTGCGGCCACGGAACAAAATGATGTATTGATGTTAGAAAAGCTAAGTTCTTTCTCAGAAAATTCCGATATTTCTTATCATAAATGTTGCAAAGATAATTACTTACGAGAAATTTATAAAAATAACGATAGCGAATTTCTAAGGAAAAAAAAAGTTTACAATACTGCGTATACTATTCTTTGTGATATGCTAGAAGAACGAGTGGTCAAGAATAATGAATGCTTCTTTTTTGACTACATAAAAAAAGAATATCAAAAATTGTTGGAACAACAATACAGTTTACTGTCTACTTCTGTTACTACATCATCGTTTTCAGACCGCCACCTGGAAAGAAAATTAATGGAAACTTTTGACAAAAAAATTAAGATTATTTACGCTGAAAAGAGAAAGTTTCTTGCTCCATTTTCCGCTACTCTTTTAACCTATAAGGATTTATTTAAAACGATGGCAACAAAAGAAACCGTTCGGTCAGTTGCAACGCAACTGCGAGAAGAAATACTTAACTCACCCAGAAGAAATTTGCCTGAAAATTTTACGGCTGAAGATTTGATGATGGGAGAATGTGATAATGTGCCCGAGCTTCTTACTTGTTTTTTGGAATCACTCATTTGGGGGGATATGTCTCATATATCCAAAAAGAAACGTGATAGTAGAAAAAATTAAAATGAACTTTCTATTTTTTCCATTGGTCAAGATCTGATCTACGCAGCTTCTGGCCACAAAATTAAAACATCTAAGCACATTACCCTAGGTCTGACAGTGAAGAGCTTATGCAACACTAAGAAAGTTGTTAACATATTGTCAAAATATGGGCACTGTTGTTCTTACACAACTCTAGAAGAGCTAGAAACTGAGCTGACATTTTCAACGGTAAATAGCGGCTATGTATGTCCTGAAGATATTCTACGTCGCCCGGACTTAAATACTGGTGTTGCATTCGACAATTTCGACCGTTTCGTGGAAACCATGAACGGCAAAGATACTCTGCATGATACGGTGGGGATTATTTACCAAGATATCGTGCAAAATCCGGATTTGGTGTCTGTGGAATCTTCTAGCCCTCGTGTACATGAAAATTCAATAACCGATGAGATCACGCGTGGTAGTTTTCCAGAATTATCCGTCACCACCAGACAAACAAAATCCCGAAAACGCAGAGCTTTTGAAGAAGTTAATTATGAATTACATCCATTTACCAAGAAATTAAAAATTACCAACTGGAGTCAGCTAGACATCTCAGAGCTTAATAAAGCTCCAGACACTTTGAGTGTGTCAAAACAGCTAGACGTTACGTGGATGTTATTACATATGTATGAAAAATCCGATGTGCCAATGTGGGTCGGATTTCATAGCAAGATTCTAACAGACGATTCGCGAGTTCAAAAAATTTCATACCTTACTCCCATAAATGAATCTCCGACCAACAATTCAACTGTCTTGAAAACTCTAGAATTAAGTCAGGAGATTGCAAATGAATGTCAAGCACCCTATATACAGATAACCTATGATTTAGCTATTGCTCGCGCTAGTTATTGCATTCAAGCTCAAGAATCTCCTAGATTTGACAATATTTTTATTCATTTAGGGGCTTTCCACATTGAAATTGCTTTCTTCAAGGCAATTGGCACTTTTATAGATAATTGTGGACTGAGCAATATCATGACTGAATGTGAACTGATCGCTAATGGCTCAGTTTCAGGTTTTATTAGTGGAAAAAATTACAATAGATGTAAACGGTTACATTCTCTCGTGTCATTGGCATTGCAACAATTACATTTCGAGGCATTTTTGGAGAACAAGCAATTGACGGTCGGGGAATCAGTGTTAGAATATCTTACCACATTTTTGAGTCACAAAGATGTCTCTCCCCAAGTTCAGCATGCGGAAACACAACGTCTCATTCAGGCTTATGAGGAATACACCGAAGACACATTAGACGGTAAGCACGGAAAAACAGCGCAATTTTACGCAATGTAAATCGATTTTGTAAATCTTTACCACTTATTTATTAAAAGTATTAGAGTTGGAGATTTAGATTTGTACTTATACACCATTGCGAAGATCGTCTGCTTATTTTTCTACTACAATCAACCCAACTATAGTCGATGGCTAGTGTATTATATTAATTTACTGCACCACGTAGATAACACTCATCCAGGCCTCCGAACTGAAATGACCAAGGGTTCGTTTGGAATCAGAAGAACCACGAAGCCTTTCTCACGAATTCCTGTGGACTTAACATTAGAGCAGACGATCAATGGTGATGCTGCTCGTCGTCTTACTGGAATAGTTAATCTTACAAATTCAATTGCTGCTAGACAACGTTGGGCGAAGAATCATGGGGCTCGAACAAGAATCATATCTCATGTACTTGCTCGTACAGGGCTTGACAAAAACTACCATGATGTTGCTGCGGATCTACATCCAGACAGAATGAAAAAACAACACATTCAATTAAAATCTTTTTCGAACAGTGTTTTGCAGAACATTAATCCATTCTCTCCTTCCATCGACAAGAATCAGTTATTTAACATCTCAACAGGGCAAGCTGTCCCTGTTGAAATTACGAACTGTTTACTGAAGACAGTGTCTGGTGGTACATTTTTACGAGATCAATTTATAATGGAATGTAATTTAAATTTTGACAGGTTTCACCAGCCAATAAAAAAAAATACTGTGCAGACTTTTGCAAGCTTAAAGAAGAAAAAAAAAATGACAATTGGTGGAAAAGTTCACGAAGTTAAATTACAACGGGATTTATTTGGTCGATTGTTAGCTCTATCTCTTGACACGAGTATAGACTTGGAGAAAGTTCTTTGTTTTCCCATAACTCCTATGCCGTTATCACTGTGCCATATAGATGGCTCGATAAATAAGACTAATAAGTCAGTACTCGTTCATGAGCTAGAAAAACTAGTCGAAGATATGGAGCAACCGCCATCCCAAATTGATCTTGCAATTGTTGATGGCTTCTTTTTTTTGAATACCTTCAAAGAAATGCCTCGTACTTTTGGAGGTGTGTCAAAGAGAATATTGCAGTGCTCTCTACAATAAACTTGGCCCAAAAATTTCGAAGGCACTTCCAGGTTTGCATGCATTCACTGGTTGTGATTTCAACCCAGCATTGTATCGACGAGGGAAAAAGAAACCTTTACAGTTTCTGATGACTTCTGAAACTTTTCAAAATGCATTTCTGGATTTGGGATCAAAGGAGCACAATGTGCAAGATTCGTTTCACATTATACAGTCTTTTACTTGCCACCTGTACGGATTAAAGAAGTTAAGCGATGTAAATCAAGCCAGAATTGTTATCTTCAATAAGACGTACAAGGTAAAAGACAAGTCTCAACCCTTCTCCTTGAGTATCCGGAATTATGATGCGTGCAACTTGCCACCGTGTCAATCGGAGTTATTCCAACAAGTGTTACGCACAAGATTCATTGCATGCTTGTGGAGTAATGCCTATAAAGCAAACATTATTGATCTTTTACCAACGGACTATGGGTGGAGAGTTGTCGACGGAAAATACGAAATGATCTGGTTTGCGGGTGATCAATTGCCAAAAGCGTATGAAGATGTAGTCATAACACCAGATATTTTTGAAGATACTCCAGAATTAGGTATATTTTTTCTGCAATGATTGAACAAATCGTTATTCATGAAAAAAAATTTCGTTTAATACTCTCATGATTTCTTGTTACAGATACAGAATCTGAGGATGAAATCGAGCCAGAAGAGGAAGATGATTTTACCGACGAAGATGATGATTAAAATAAAAATTCTCAAAAAAATTTATATTTTTTATACTTATTTTCTCATAAATAAAAGTTTTGTACTTCAAAGAATATATACTGTTTTATTTGCATGCTATTTTTTCAGCTCTTTAATTTGTTAAGTTAAAAGATTTGAAAAAATACAAAAAAAAATTCTTTCCATTGTCAGTTTAGGCGAATCCCTCCAGATAATCGTCAGATTATGAGACAGCACGTTTAAGGTATATAAATGAACCATATATATCTTAATCTGACGCGCTCGAGTATTTCAAAATGGCGATTTTTTTTTGCACATTCTAATAATGGCCGCGAGTTTAGGTCACATCCAAATCGTCAGATTATTATATAAGAGCCTTCTTTTAGGTTCACTTAACATCCCCTTTGAAAATCTGACGCGCTCGATTAAATTTTTTTTTTCCGTTTTCAACCCTTACGCGCGACCACCCCCATCATGGAAACAATCAGATTAACATACGTATGTTTTCAAAAAAACGTAGGACATTGATGCTATTAATATCTGACGCGCTCGAGTATGTCCATGCAACTGTTTTTTTTTTACATTTTTGAAAATTTATAGCCGCTCCCCCCACTGATGAAAGTGTATATATTATATGATATTTTTTTCTTCATATCATCTAAGCTTCGCAATCCAATAGGTCTCTTCGACGCTCGAGTAAATCCCGATTTAGCATCCTGGGCTCCCCCACTATAAGGCGCGTAGCGAAACTCCGGAGAGTCGCTGGCGAACGACTATGCATACGGGTGTAACATTCGTTTAAAATACACAAAACGTAAAGTCACATTTGAGAAACGTCAAAACTTAAAGCGTTGCTTATTGTTTCAACGCCGCCTTGGATTTGTAGTCCTGTTACTTATGGGACATGCTTTAAAACCCATCAGCATTTGCAAAGCCACCAGACTTTGCAAGTGGTGTAAAATTTCTCGATGGTGGAGGATCGGAAGGATCTAGTTCATAATGTGGTTTATTTTGTGTCTCAAGAAATGCATCTCTAAGCATATTATGCAGACAACAAGCAACGATTATTAAGTGATCAATAGTATCTGGCTTCAAAGCAATGGGGGTGTAAAATAAGCGAAAAATTTGGCATAGCAAACCGAATGCATTCTCAGAAAGTCGACGAGCCCTACAAAGCCGGCAGTTAAAAATCGCTTTTTGATTGTCAGCACTTGCGACGGGTTTCGAAAAAGGTTTCATCATATGTGTACGAAGCCGAAACGCTTCGTCACCAACAAACACGTGCGGCAACACAATGTTCGAATTTGGCAGCTTACAAGGTGGTGGAAACATAAGATCGCTTCTGAATCGCTTCCCAAGATTACTTTTATAAAAAATCCCGCTGTCCCCTTCCTTGCCATAAGAATCCACAATAGTGAAGATAAACTTGTAGTTTGCATCAACGACAGCAAGCAAAACGATGGAGAAGAACTGCTTATAATTGAAGTACAAAGAACCACTTCGTGCAGGACAGAATATTCGCACATGTTTTCCGTCGATCGCTCCGACACAATTAGCAAATTGCAACTTTTGTTCGAATTGTTCAGCTTTTTTTTCAATTCATCAGGTGTGATTGGTGGTAAAAATAACGGCATCAGTTTGCTGCTTAGAACTGAAAGCGTCTGTTTTACAATTCTGCTGATGTAGCTGAATGAAATTTTAAATGCAAAAGCCAGCGAATGAAACGATTCCCCTGTTGCCATAAACCTGAAAAGAAAAATACGGAAGTCATTTGTAAAATGAATGAAAACACAAATTAATAGTAATTTATTATACAAGACGATAAAGTTAAATTTTATCCACGAGTGAATCGTTTAACGTCGAGACGTTAATGATTCAAGAGTGGATAGAAATAACTTTATCGTCGTGTATAATACAATATTTTTTTCTATAGCAAGAACTTTAACAATTTCAAAAGAAAATAATGACAGTCAATCACATTTCAAAACGTCAGTAGCTAGATCGGGTTGCTACGATAGTACGAAGCTGTCATATTTAATTTAAACAAAAGTTAGAAAATTAAATTACTTTATCTATCCTTGATGTTAAAGTGCTACTTTATCTACCCTTGCTGTTAAAGCAAAACTTGACCTTTTGTTTTGAGTTGATAAAAGCACACTTTAACATGTGCTATAGAAAAAAAATCATTTTTGCAGTTAGAGATACCTAAACACTTATCCTATACTACTCACATTGCGTAATTGTGTCCATTTTTGTTGCAGCTGATGATTGTAAGAAAAGGTGGAAAGTAGTAGGGATACCTCACTTCTGGATCACCTCATGTCATTTCTGGATCACTTTGTGGCTGACGCAATATTGCGCAATCTCAAGCGCGCCAAACCAAATGTCAAAGGTCATCGGTGTCTGTCAGTCACCAAAAAATCTATCTGTCTCTCTTTAACACATAGGGTTCTACAAAAAAAACCATCTTTCTCTCTTTAACTCAAGCGAGCCCGGGGGCAGAGCCCTAGCCGTGGGGCCCGCATGCGCAACACCAACCCCAGGGGCAGAGCCCTAGCCGCCGCCGGGGCCCCCATGTTTTTTAAAATAAAAATGCAATTTTTTAAGGCTAATTTGTCGTTTTGGGCAGGAAACCAAATGTCAAAGGTCATCGGTGTCTGTCAGTCACCAAACATCTATCTGTCTCTCTTTAACACATAGGGTTCTACAAAAAAACCATCTTTCTCTCTCTAACTCAAGCGAGCCCGGGAGGGCAAAGCCCCAGTCGCCAGACCCTCATGTGCAACACCAACCTCGAGGGGCAGAGCTCCATCCGCCGGGGGGCCCGCATCAGGTTTTTTGTATATTTAAGGCTAATTTATTCCAGCGCTGCCAAATTTTGATGAGCGTGGGAACCGGAAAGGTGTCATCTTCATTAGCTTGGGTGCCATCTTCATAATGCCAAATGTCAAAGTTTATCGGAGTCTGTGCCGCCATATTGTGGGGCCCCCTTGAGCCGCCGGACCCCCATGTTCAAGTATATATTTTAGGGTAAATTTTTATTGTAGAAATGTAAGATATTGCGTAACATGTTCTGGATATTGCGCAACACCAACCTCGAGGGGCAGAGCCCCAGCCGCCGGACCCCCATGTTCAAGTATATATTTTCGGGTAATTTTTTAAAGCCAAATATCAAAGTTTATCGGTATCTGTCAGACACCGGGGCAGAGCTCCAGCCGCCGGGCCCGCATGCGCAATATCAACCCTAGGCCAAATGTCAAAGGTTATCGGAGTCTGTCAGACTCCAAAAATCTATCTTTCTCTCTCTAACACATAGGTTTCTACAAAATCCATCTTTCTCTCTCTAACACATAGGTTTCTATAGGTATCTCTATCTACATAACATAAAAATGTAGGAGCGGAGGAAGTTTCAAGGTCGCATCGCAGGGCAGAGAGGATGCAAAGGTGTCATCTCCGGGGCCCCATGTCCAAGTATATATTTTTGGGTAAATTTTTAAAAGCCAAATGACAAAGTTCATCGGAGTCCCTGTTGTAACTTGTTATTTAGTTTAGTCTGTGCGCAGCCGTTGAGAGATAGAAATGTGTATTGAAAACATAAGACTAAATCTTTTACCATTTGAAACACGTTTACTTACATATTCCGACTGGGCCAACAGTGTGGTGTTACCTGCTTCTCTAGCCCGCGCCAGATTTTTTTATTGTGTGCTTTGTATGTCACGTGGTAGTTCATGATTGGAAAGAAGGTGACGATCCGCTGTCTGAACATATTCGTTGGTCTAACAACTGCTTATTTGCAAGACTACTTTGGGAAGAAAGGAAGAAGCAATTTGGGCGCGACACAACAACGGCGTCGTCTTCAAGCACCAGTATGAATGTTGTTAGGGAGATTGAGGAGTTTGGCAAAACTAACATAATGATCAGCTTGTTAGAACATCCAAACGGTTTACGATTCGAAAACGTTTATTTATATTGTAAATCTCTGGATCAACCAAAATACCAGTACCTGAGGAAACTTCTAAAACCCATAAAAGAAATTGGGTCTGTAATTGAACAAACCACACTACGCGAGGAGGGGTGGTGGGAGGCAGAGCCCCAGCCGCCGCACTCCTCCATGGTTTGGCATCAGATTTTAATAAAAATGCTGATTTAAGGCCAATTTGTCGTTCGTCGTTCAACACTGCACGGGGCGGGAGGAGGTGGAGGGAAGATTCAATGTCGCATCATCTTTTGTATATTAACATAGAATACCCAGTACTGAACATTTTTAATAAAAATGCAAATTTAAAGCCAATTTTTCGTTTGTTATTCAACCCTTATGCTTGTGAACCACATCCGCACATTTTACGGGGGACACCTAACAAACCCCAGAAATTCATGTTAAGGGGCTGACATAACCAAATCAAGTCTTAAATTTCATTTATATCCTATGCCGGGAGCGCTAAAAAAACACTGGCGTAATTAGCAGTGGCAAAGTTGAACTTGCACTTGTTATGTGAATCGAAGGTCGCGCTAGTCGCTGAATGCCAAGCGCATAGGAAGTTTCTAGGTCACATCAACCCCAGAGGACAGAGAGGAGGCAAAGGTGTCATATTCATTATCTTGAGTACCATCTTTGTCATCGTGGAAACCGGTTTCAAAAGTCGTTAGATATGAATAACATCCCCAGTACACGGCTAATGAAATTAACATTCGCCAAAGTTTATAATTGCACTAGTATGATATTAACCGCCTTAAATTTGAAAGTATGAATTTAAGGTCAGCACTGTTCTAATTATTAAGATCAGTTACAGCAGCGTTAATACAAGAGAAATTACACCATTGCTGCTTCAGAAATAGATCTGGTTAATTTGCATATCATAACAACATAATTAGTAGGAGAAACGACATTATTCAAATCGTGCCGCAATTAACGACATTGCCGTTTTTTACATGTGTTGACTAATATAAATAACCGGTATTTCGCATTACATTCTTAAGAGCAGCGGTGTTAGTTATTATATATTTTGTTTTACGTACACCTCCTAAAATCAATATGTTAAAACAGGAACCATGTTTTTTTATTTAAAACATTATTTAATTACAACAATCTAATACTAGGTATTAACAACTACATTTGCATATAAAGTTCCGGAATAATTGATTACCGCCAATCTTGCAATAACAATGTAATAAAAATTACGCGAAGTCCTGGTGCTTTAGATGTTAAACAAAATACATACCAGGGGCCATTATTCCAATATATAGTGTTTTCGCAAATAAAAAACATTGGACAAGGCGCAGTAACAAATAGATTGCAAATGATGCATGCAGGCCGGCTGTGATGGGGTGAGGGCCGGTTGTTCTTCTATCTCGACGATGCGTTTGTTGGTGTAATTTCTTAAAAATGCGGCCTTTTCACGTCCTTTTACGTATATAACATCTGCATCTCGGACAAGTCGTTGAATGATCTTCGTAAACATGAAGACCGGAGTAAACCCTTCGTTCCAATTAATGCAGTGGTGATTGTTCATGAGCCATTTTGCTTCTTTTTGTAAATGCGGTGGTAATTTTGAAAAGCTGAACGGAGCACTGAAGATATAGTGCGAAACGACGACTCCATCGTAACCAGCCAATTCCTTTGGCGAAAACTTCTTTTCGGATATCTTAAAACCTTGCAAATCTATTATAACAAAGTTCTTGCTGTTTTCGGCCATTTTAAAAATATAATTCGCTTAATTCAGATGCAAACACAATTTTGCCAACTCTCGTAACGATTTATGTATATATAGGAAATCCGCTTTAAAAATAGAGTATGTAAATTTACTTAAAGCAAAAATTAATTATATTTATTCGTTATCAAGGATACCTTTTACTCTTGCAGCCGTTTATTTAGATTTTTATTATTTATAGGTTAACTATTACATCCGCCACGTTTGCTTAATTAATTCCTTTTTTTTACTTAGATTTTTAACATTTTTAGGCCGCTAGTTGCACAGTATATATAGGTTTTTATTTCATATTACACTAGTTTTAAAATAGAAACAATTACAAATCGAAATAGGCTAACAGTGTCGAGCACCAATTTTAAGAACAAAGCGAAATGGAAGGCAAAGATTGTTTTAATATTAGGCATTTATTTCGCGTATTTACTTGGTAATGGAGTGCAATTCATTCAACCTATATAGCGAGCGTTTATTGTTTAATGTGTTTTTAGCCCCGCTATGTATGAGTGAATTTTAGTAAATATTTAAATTAGCCCTGTTAACAGTAATAAAAATGATTCAAATTGATACAGAGTAAAATACATTTAATTACAATAATAACAGGTACATTGAAAAGTGCATACTGCAGTAAAAAAGTCCGCTAAAATGAATAATTCGAATGGTCTTGATATTTACAATCTAACTAAAATTGTGCAGCTAATTTACTTAAAAGTAAAAAGTATTTAATATATTCGTTGCATAACGCGCTAACAAGGATACCGTTTATTTAGTAGAATTTTTTATTTTAACTGGCCTTTCAAGTAGTATTATTCGCAAATCAAACATGAATAAGGTTTATCATCTCGATGTGTCTTCATGTCCTCCACTAATAAAACCTTTCTCTGCTGCTTTATACTCCCAAAGACAACACATGCAAAATCAATTGAATCGAAGGATAATCTACCTGTGCATAATTAGAAAGGTGGTTACTTGTTCATTGCGGAGTAGATTTTTTAATAATTCTAGAGAAAGCAAAGGCCAACCGATGTACTAACACCCACATTTTTCCGGGCAGCTTATTCCTATATAAAGGACTGTTCTTTGTTCATATTATATTAGTACCAACTAGTACTTTTAGTTAAAAACGATCATAAAATGAATTCATTTTTCGAACAAGTTAACAGCGTCGGGCTTCTCAAGTCAATATTAAAAATACACGAAATTCAAATTAATAAAAACTACATTATCGAAAATATTCAATCGGGTAATCATCCACAATTTGGACGGAACGTTTACATTGAAACCGAGGATGTACGAATTTACCTTCCAAAACGAATTTCCGAAAAAATGACTGATGAAGATATAACTAAAATTAACAAATCCGCGAAAAAATACGCTCTGGTTTTTATTGGTCGAAAAAATGTGTCTAAAGGGTCCGATGCCAACTTGGTCAAATTTGTGGAACTTTAGGATGTATACAGGTAAAACTCGCTATTGTAGTTTATAAGGGGTATGGCACTAACTTAGTAAATTTGTCCAGGAAAAACAACCAATTGCTTATTGTACTAATCTTTTAAATGTTATTACAGCTCAAACTGGAATGTAAAAGTGAACCGCTATTTTCAATCTGCGCAGATGTGGAAAAACACAATACCGGTGTTCCAAAAATACTGTCATTTATCAAAACAACCAATTGCTTATGCTATTAATTTATGGACCATTAAGATATGTAAAACAACCAATTTTTAAAAATAAAACATTTATAAAAAGTTGTCGTTTTTATTACAGCTCATACTAGAATGTAAAAGTGAAGGTTTCAACATAATATAGAAACGCTATTTGCAATATATGCAGACATGAAGAAACAAAAGACCGAGATTTAACAAAAACACTTTCATATGATAATAGTTTATTGACTCCTTATTATCTTTTGCCTCGCATTGAAATTTTGTATATCTAACAATAATAAATATACGAAAAGAAGCGGCTTTTATATAATAATTAGTTAAGTCTCCTACCTGTAGAGAAACAACAACAACAACCAAACCTGATGAAGGGCCTCGGGTTAGGCAACCAGCTGACCGAGGTAAAATAAATAGAAAGGTGAAAGAAGAGTTCTAAGACAGTATTTAATGTTGATACCATTAAACAAATATATTAGTGTGTAGCAACATTCTGTGCGACGTGTATCTATTAAACACGTAAAATGTATCAAATGTTTGTTTTATTGTTAGTAGTAGGATATGCAGTTGTCAGCCAACAGAACTGTAACGAAACAGGTGAAGTTATCAAATACCTACAGAGTTTTGGGTTTTTGGAATCGAGCAACAACGAAAGTGAACATGGTTTAACATCAACAAAATTAATTGGAAATTCTGAAGCTTTCACATCTGCATTAAACACATTTCAAGCCCGCTACGATTTACCAATATCAAATACTATTAATACGGAAACTTTGAATTTAATGAAGCAGCCTAGATGTGGTGTTAAAGATATAATAGGGTTATTTCAAGTGCATAAGTCAAAGTGGAATGCACATGTTATAACGTGGAATTTTCAGCCGACTACCGCCGAACTAGTTTATGTGGCCAATAGGGCGTTCAGCATATGGTCGCAATATACAAATCTAGAATTTCAGTTTACGTACAATAGAACCGCTATGATAGCAATCTCTATGAGAGATAAGTATCACACACATACAACAGTTGATAAAGTGTGCGGGTTTGACTTTGAGGATGGCATACTAGGTTACTCTTACTTTCCAGGGCCCGAGCAGAAACCAGTTGAAGTGCATATTAATACACCGGTTAATTGGTATACCGGAGTGGATGGTATTGTACCTGAAGGTCAAACAAGTCTTCTTTCAATCTTAACTCATGAAATAGGACATGCTTTAGGCATGCGTCATTCGGCTGTGAAAAAGTCTATCATGTATTCGTATTATGGGGCACCAAGCAACTTGTCACACATTGGCCTCTCTCAAGATGATATACTGGGGATACAAAGTGTATATGGAAAAAAATCGAAGAGTCAAACTATTATTACGGCGAGTTCTACAAGCACAACTGTTCGGGCAATTACGGCGCGTCCCACTACTACTACTACTACTACTAAACGTCAGCAAGACACGCTAGAAAAACAGTCAGAAAGGAAACCGGATCTATGCGCTTTAACTAAAACAGTAGATACATTTCTAATAGTTAATCAAAAATTCTATATATTCTATGGAAAGTATGTATGGATGATAAATTTAGGCGAAAAGACGTATAACGAACCGTTTTTGCTCACTGACTGGTTAACGTTCTTACCTAAAAATTTTACAGAAATCGACGCAGTATATGAGCGGCCTAATGGGCAAATAGTGTTTTTCATAGACAAATATATTTATGCGATGGAATTTCCTTCGATGCAACTTGTACATGGTTATCCGAAACTAAACACAGTTCTAGGTCAAGGTAATATAATTGAGATAAACGGCGTACTTAATACGTACTCTGGTCGGACGTACATCTTTTATGAGCCGAACCTTTACATGGAAGTGGACGAATGTAGTTTTAAATACTCAAAACTCGGCACGACTAACAAAGATTTTCCAGGGGTACCCATTGACTTTAAATCTGTTTTTCGATATACGAACGGACACATATATTTCTTTAATAAAAAGAATTTTTATGAATACAACGAATTTTCGGGTACACTAGTTCAAGCCGGTAAAAAGAATCTCGATATTTTCAGTTTGAATTGCCCGCACGAAAGCATTTTACAGCAAATATATAATCTAGCAACAAATCTAATGGCATTGGAAAACGTAGGATCGCATTAGCGTGCCTCGATTTACAAGATAATTAAGAGGTTTAAACAGGTATCCGTATAATACGGTAAAAATCAGTTATGCTATGATCCTTGACCGACCAGAAGATGAGGTGCGCATATGCATAAAAAGACGATTAGAAATAAGGTTAATTGTAGAGTGAAAATATTTAATAAAGGCATTTATGAAATATCTGTGTGTTATTTGTGTAAGAGGTAATATTTCGAAGTTATAAGCGCTCTTAGTGGCTGCTGTGATCTTCGAGAGTGTGACCTTGAATTTTTATAGATTATAAAGGCCATTTGAATTTGAAGTACATCGAGTTTCAGACCGCCCATAGTAATTGCACCTAAATTTAAAAACTTCTAGAATTATTCCCGTGGTGTTTCATAACTTTAGCCAGTAAAAGCTATTCCCCTAAACAAGGAGCGCTATATTTCTTTTACGAAAAACTAACGACGGAGATGGTATTAAATTTAAATTTATAGATTCATTTCGATTTATGAATTCTTCTTTAGAAAGATTGGCATCCTATTTGTAACCGGCAAACCCTAATCTTTTAGTTAGTGTATTATTAAAGCTGAACTCCTCGGCAGAAACACTGTATACAAAATGTGAATATCGAGGTTCTGAGATCATAACGGCAATTGACTAACTATGTATAATTCAAGATCACGGCGCTTATAACTTTGAAATAAAACCACCGAAATATTTCTAAATATATTTATTTTATTTCCAAATATATGCAATAAATAAAACTTCTCCGTCGTCCAGTCTTGCTAGGTGCCGCTCCACCGGCTTAAAGACGTTGGCCTGCCACCACACAGCTGACGATCCGTCAAAGGCTGCAGGCCACGTCCGTAAGGTGGTCGTCTCCGCTAGGGCCTCTCCTTGTAGGTTCAGGGCGTACTCCATTGTGACCACTGCCTGGAGAGACCGTTGAGAGGATGCTGGAGGGCAACTAGCCAAAAACTGTTGAAAATGGCGGAAAAATTGTTCTGCATTCTTGAAGTTAGCCATAGCTGCTGTTGAAGGATTATGACAACTGCTGCAGCAAACAGGCAACTTAATATAGGGATGCAGTCAAGGGTATCTACCAGTTTCCAAGCAATTACCGTTCTCTCGATTAACCCTAGCTTTTTAATAACAAATACTACTACAGTTGAATGCGAAAAAGGTTTCCTTGTTAGCGCAATGTATATATTAAATAATTTTTACTCTAACTAGATTGCAAATATCAAGGAAAACCTTTTCCTAATTAGTATGCTAATCAATTGCACATATTCTCTTTTTACAAAATAATAGCATATATAAGACGGTAGGTGGTTGATAGTGTTTATGAAACGGCGGCGAGCAAGCAAGAAGTAATATGGAAAGCCAACGTGAATTAATGGAAATATCCGAAGAAGAAGAAGAAGGAAATATGGACGTATGGCCTGAAGGTACGCAAAATACTTATACTTTGCCGTGGCATGTAAATTTTGATTATGATGTGTTGTTAGAAGATAAGAAAAGGAAATCGGAAGAAGATGTTACAGCAGTAAAGAAAATGAAAGTAACGGAAGAGGAGGTGATAGAAGCACCGCGATTTATGTCTGCTAATGTGAATTGCGCGACGAAAATAATTGATGGAAAAAAGTACATATGGTGTCCGGGGTTTGGCATAAATAAAGATAAACCAGACGGGATTTTAGTATGGATGTTTAAAGGATGTGTGGTACCATTTTCTCGGAGTTATTGTGGTTCTGGGGGTTTGGATTTATATTCTGCGGAGGATATCGGTGTAGAAGGAAGAAGTATGGTGAAAATCAGGACCGGGTTTGGTATGAAATTACCTGTAGAAACGGTAGGGATGATTTGTGATAGATCTTCTGTTGTTAGTAGTACTAATTGTGTAGTAGTAGGAGGAGTAATAGATAGCGATTATTTAGGAGAGATTAAAGTTATGATGTACAATATGAGCGATAGCAAAGAAAGATTTTTAAAAGGAGAGAGAATAGCCCAAATGTTAATTTTAAAAAGGTATCATGAAAACAATGTAATTTTGTTGGACGAACCTTTAACTGCACAGTTTGGTAGAGGGGATAAAGCATTTGGAAGTAGCAATGCCGGCAGTAAATAAAAATAATACATATTAATTAATCAACACAAATTCGGCGCCGGATACAAGCTGTTGTTTTTATTTTCAGTTTTTAAAAGTGTGGGATTCGAGCCCACGCCATATTACCAGAGCTTGAATCCGGCCAATCTGACTACATACAGCTAAAGCATGCATGCATGCATCATTTTCAATCTTTTGCTACTGCGCCTCATCCAATGTTGCACTATGCGACGCAATATGTATAATTAAAGGCAAATAAAAAACTTTTATAAACGTGTTTCTTTATTTTACAGTTCTAGGGTAACCATGGACAGACAGACAGACAGACAAACAGACAGACCCGCAAAACATGTCGAAACAGCAATTTCAAAAACTGGGGCTGGGACATCTAGCGGTCGAGTAAATTGGCAAGTCCTGTCGAAGGATTAGCTGATTTTTAGTGTCCACGTTTTTGCCAATTTACTCGACCGCTAGATGTCCCAGCTCCAGTTTTTGAAATTGCTGTTGTTTTTAAAAGTGTCAGATGTGGGATTCGAACCCACGCTCCTTTACAGGAACCAGAGCTTGAATCCGGCGCCTTAGACCGCTCGGCCAATCTGACTACATACAGCTAAAGCATGCATGCATGCATCATTTTCAATCTTTTGCTACTGCGCCTCATCCAATGTTTCACTATGCGACGCAATATGTATAATTAAAGGCAAATAAAAACTTTTATAAACGTGTTTTTTTATTTTGCAGTAGTTCTAGGAAATAATGTCCTCATGGAATGGTAACTCTTCTATTTTCTAATACGGCGTTTATCGTCTAAAGCATTAGGAGCTACCTTAGTGTGTCTTTCACTATGCTTGGTAGAAGTTATTTCGGTTTTTTTGTGACGGTTATATGGATATCGGTATCTTTCAAAAGGCGTGATTAGTACCCAAAATCGCATATAAATTAACATTAAATGAGAAATTGTAATAAATAGGATGATTTACTTGTTGTTTTAAAAGTGTCAGATGCGGGATTCGAACCCACGCTCCTTTACAGGAACCAGAGCTTAAATCCGGCGCCTTAGACCGCTCGGCCAATCTGACTACATACAGCTAAAGCATCTGCACATCCTACCACTACTACTAACAATAAAACAAACATTTGGTACATTTTACGTCAGGCAGAATGTTGCTACCATTCAACTGGTTGCCTAATCCTTTATCAGGTTTGGTTGTTGTTGTTTTTCTTCAGGCAGGAGACTTAACTAATTATTATACAAAAGGTCTCTTCTTTGTTATGATTATTAGATACTCAATTTTGCCTACAATTCTACTAAAAACTGGAATATACAAATAACCCTCAAATGCCGAATTACGCAGATTCTCTTCCAAATTCTATTGTAAACAATTAATTGAATAATATACTAATACAACAAACTGCCGCTGCTTCATCCGAACCACCGTTTATTTCAAGAATTCTTTGATATTTACTTTGAATCAATTTAGATCATTTCTTATTAATTTAAATATTTACTAAAATCCCACTAAACAGTGTACACCACCACTGTGCGTTTTCCTCATAATGCCCCACTACCTAGGCTGAATGAATTGCGCTTTATTACCAGGCAAAAAAAAGAAAAATATTTTCGACGCGAAGGAAAAGACTTGCTGATACTCCAAAGCCTGGGTTTCAACGAAAACGTTTCGTCCAATTTGTAGGTGATTACCCGATTGAATATTTTCGATAATGTAGTTTTTGTTTATTCGCATTTCGCTTATTTTTAATATTTGTTGGCCTTCGAGTTATTAAAAAATCTACGCCGCAATAAACAAGCAGCCACCTGTCTAATTATGCGCATTCTTAATAGATTATAAAGCAGCAGAGAAAGGTTTTATTAGCGAATAAAAAATTTAACTACGGCTGTATATTAAATAATTTTTGCTTTAACTAGATTGCAAATATCAAGGCCCTTTAGTGGACTTTTACTGTAGTGTGCTATATTGAGGTAATATACCTATTATTATTGATTTTTACTTTGAATCATTTTTTAATAATGTTAACAGGGTTAATTTACTAAAAACAACGTACGCCCGCTATATAGGTTTGAATGAATTTCCCTACTCCGCCGGATTTTTGTTGCGGCTGCAATTACGCCACCCATGTTTGGAAGCTGTAGCTACTTACAGCAGCTATCTCTTTGTTATTTATATTTTAACCTCGTTTTTATATTGTTGCGCATTAACATGGTCTCGTTAGTTGTTTTTTAACTTGCGTCAAGTTCGCGCACTGTTCGTTCACGTATAAAATAATGGATCAGACTCCAAGTGACGATTCTTCGCATGAAATCACATTAAAGCAAGCTGTAAAGTTGTGCTGCGCTTTCTGGTTTAAAGATGCAAAAAACGATTTAGATAAAATAGTGAGAAATTCCTCGGGACTCAGAAATTTAGACTTGGAATTTGACGCGTATGTAGTGTGTGCTATGGCTGGCGATAGCCAAAATCGACGAGAAAAACGGAAACGACTGATTGCCAATTTGGAAAAAAACATTTTAAAATATTTTGCTAGAGAAGGAAATACATCGCTAACGCTGGATGTGGACTACCACCCAAAGCATCCCTTTGCTCAAATGCTGGAAGAAAGTGTCTCAGTATTCGAACTACCGTGTAAATCTACAACGAAAATGAACTCTACACCAACCGGCACGTTCACACTTCAAGTTAGGAGTGGCCATGGCTCGCTCTTCTGGAGATATATTTCAAATATCGATCACCTGTGACATTTTATCTTATCAATTCTATTTTTTCTTGTCAGGTACGCAAATAAAAAACAATAAAATTAAAATGTGGTTTTATTAATCCATTACAGACCGTCACTTATTATATTTTGATACAAAGATTTACATTGATTCAAAGCACAATGACATAATTCTAAATAATGGTTGAAGCATGCTGGGGCAGTAGGATCCATTTCAAAATTGTAATCTGCAACTGCAATAACCTTATCTACAAGAAACTGCTTCAGGTATTTCTCCTTTTGCAAACCCTTGCAAAATACTGTGTGGGCGTTCTCAGTTTCATGCAGTAGAATTTCGGGTAGCTGTGACAGGGAAACGAATCCTCGGCTCCATTTCAGTCCATGATGGTTTTTTTCCAACCAAACTGCTTGTCGTTGCAAATCTACCGTTAAGTTTGTGAATCGAAACGGCGCCTTGAATAAGTAGTGGCTAGTTCTTTTTCAATCGAAAAGTGATAATTCTTTTACAGTAAATTCCGGAGTATTGAAACCCTGCACATCGATTGACAAAAACATTGTTTTGTACTGTTACTACACGACTGAATACAGTACAGAATTTCTTAGAGTCTTATATTAAAAGCCATATCAACATAATTAGAAATTCGTAAAAATATTCACAACAATCGAACAAGCGTTTATAACGCAACCTTCGATTTTTGCCGAGCGTTACATATCCGCTAGTGCAAATTCCAGCCGTAATAACTGTTTAAGACCAAATGTTGGCTCTTTGCAAAACACTTGGTTTTTTATGTTAAAATAGAAAGGTTTGACAAACCTACCTAAATTAACAAATAAACGGATGAGTACCCAATTACTGAAAATTCTAAAACCACCCTTCCGCGTTTTAAATTATATTGTTATTGCATGATTGACTATTTTTATGATAATATTTGTCTATACTGTAATTAATTACTCTGTAACTTGTAAATGTAGATGACATTTTTGCTTCTAGTACGAATTTATATTAATTATATTGCAATGAATACGAACTCAAGGTTGATTTTGTCTTAAAGTGGTGGTTTGCGTTTGCAAAAATAATTGGAAATAATCTTTTAATGATTTTAAATTTGTAAAAAATCTAGACCTCAATAGTCAGGTATTTAAAATTCATAATATTACCTTTCTAATTTAATGCGCTTGGCATTCAGCGACTAGCGCGACCTTCGATTCACATAACAAGTGCAAGTTCAACTTTGCCACTGCTAATTACGCCAGTGTTTCTTTAGCGCTCCCGGCATAGGATATAAATGAAATTTAAGACTTGATTTGGTTATGTCAGCCCCTTAACATGAATTTCTGGGGTTTGTTAGGTGTCCCCCGTAAAATGTGCGGATGTGGTTCACAAGCATAAGGGTTGAATAACAAACGAAAAATTGGCTTTAAATTTGCATTTTTATTAAAAATGTTCAGTACTGGGTATTCTATGTTAATATACAAAAGATGATGCGACATTGAATCTTCCCTCCACCTCCTCCCGCCCCGTGCAGTGTTGAACGACGAACGACAAATTGGCCTTAAATCAGCATTTTTATTAAAATCTGATGCCAAACCATGGAGGAGTGCGGCGGCTGGGGCTCTGCCTCCCACCACCCCTCCTCGCGTAGTGTGGTTTGTTCAATTACAGACCCAATTTCTTTTATGGGTTTTAGAAGTTTCCTCAGGTACTGGTATTTTGGTTGATCCAGAGATTTACAATATAAATAAACGTTTTCGAATCGTAAACCGTTTGGATGTTCTAACAAGCTGATCATTATGTTAGTTTTGCCAAACTCCTCAATCTCCCTAACAACATTCATACTGGTGCTTGAAGACGACGCCGTTGTTGTGTCGCGCCCAAATTGCTTCTTCCTTTCTTCCCAAAGTAGTCTTGCAAATAAGCAGTTGTTAGACCAACGAATATGTTCAGACAGCGGATCGTCACCTTCTTTCCAATCATGAACTACCACGTGACATACAAAGCACACAATAAAAAAATCTGTCGCGGGCTAGAGAAGCAGGTAACACCACACTGTTGGCCCAGTCGGAATATGTAAGTAAACGTGTTTCAAATGGTAAAAGATTTAGTCTTATGTTTTCAATACACATTTCTATCTCTCAACGGCTGCGCACAGACTAAACTAAATAACAAGTTACAACAGGGACTCCGATGAACTTTGTCATTTGGCTTTTAAAAATTTACCCAAAAATATATACTTGGACATGGGGCCCCGGAGATGACACCTTTGCATCCTCTCTGCCCTGCGATGCGACCTTGAAACTTCCTCCGCTCCTACATTTTTATGTTATGTAGATAGAGATACCTATAGAAACCTATGTGTTAGAGAGAGAAAGATGGATTTTGTAGAAACCTATGTGTTAGAGAGAGAAAGATAGATTTTTGGAGTCTGACAGACTCCGATAACCTTTGACATTTGGCCTAGGGTTGATATTGCGCATGCGGGCCCGGCGGCTGGAGCTCTGCCCCGGTGTCTGACAGATACCGATAAACTTTGATATTTGGCTTTAAAAAATTACCCGAAAATATATACTTGAACATGGGGGTCCGGCGGCTGGGGCTCTGCCCCTCGAGGTTGGTGTTGCGCAATATCCAGAACATGTTACGCAATATCTTACATTTCTACAATAAAAATTTACCCTAAAATATATACTTGAACATGGGGGTCCGGCGGCTCAAGGGGGCCCCACAATATGGCGGCACAGACTCCGATAAACTTTGACATTTGGCATTATGAAGATGGCACCCAAGCTAATGAAGATGACACCTTTCCGGTTCCCACGCTCATCAAAATTTGGCAGCGCTGGAATAAATTAGCCTTAAATATACAAAAAACCTGATGCGGGCCCCCCGGCGGATGGAGCTCTGCCCCTCGAGGTTGGTGTTGCACATGAGGGTCTGGCGACTGGGGCTTTGCCCTCCCGGGCTCGCTTGAGTTAGAGAGAGAAAGATGGTTTTTTTGTAGAACCCTATGTGTTAAAGAGAGACAGATAGATGTTTGGTGACTGACAGACACCGATGACCTTTGACATTTGGTTTCCTGCCCAAAACGACAAATTAGCCTTAAAAAATTGCATTTTTATTTTAAAAAACATGGGGGCCCCGGCGGCGGCTAGGGCTCTGCCCCTGGGGTTGGTGTTGCGCATGCGGGCCCCACGGCTAGGGCTCTGCCCCCGGGCTCGCTTGAGTTAAAGAGAGAAAGATGGTTTTTTTGTAGAACCCTATGTGTTAAAGAGAGACAGATAGATTTTTTGGTGACTGACAGACACCGATGACCTTTGACATTTGGTTTGGCGCGCTTGAGATTGCGCAATATTGCGTCAGCCACAAAGTGATCCAGAAATGACATGAGGTGATCCAGAAGTGAGGTATCCCTACTACTTTCCACCTTTTCTTACAATCATCAGCTGCAACAAAAATGGACACAATTACGCAATGTGAGTAGTATAGGATAAGTTGCAATTTCCTAATTGTGTCGGAGCGATCGACGGAAAACATGTGCGAATATTCTGTCCTGCACGAAGTGGTTCTTTGTACTTCAATTATAAGCAGTTCTTCTCCATCGTTTTGCTTGCTGTCGTTGATGCAAACTACAAGTTTATCTTCACTATTGTGGATTCTTATGGCAAGGAAGGGGACAGCGGGATTTTTTATAAAAGTAATCTTGGGAAGCGATTCAGAAGCGATCTTATGTTTCCACCACCTTGTAAGCTGCCAAATTCGAACATTGTGTTGCCGCACGTGTTTGTTGGTGACGAAGCGTTTCGGCTTCGTACACATATGATGAAACCTTTTTCGAAACCCGTCGCAAGTGCTGACAATCAAAAAGCGATTTTTAACTGCCGGCTTTGTAGGGCTCGTCGACTTTCTGAGAATGCATTCGGTTTGCTATGCCAAATTTTTCGCTTATTTTACACCCCCATTGCTTTGAAGCCAGATACTATTGATCACTTAATAATCGTTGCTTGTTGTCTGCATAATATGCTTAGAGATGCATTTCTTGAGACACAAAATAAACCACATTATGAACTAGATCCTTCCGATCCTCCACCATCGAGAAATTTTACACCACTTGCAAAGTCTGGTGGCTTTGCAAATGCTGATGGGTTTTAAAGCATGTCCCATAAGTAACAGGACTACAAATCCAAGGCGGCGTTGAAACAATAAGCAACGCTTTAAGTTTTGACGTTTCTCAAATGTGACTTTACGTTTTGTGTATTTTAAACGAATGTTACACCCGTATGCATAGTCGTTCGCCAGCGACTCTCCGGAGTTTCGCTACGCGCCTTATAGTGGGGGAGCCCAGGATGCTAAATCGGGATTTACTCGAGCGTCGAAGAGACCTATTGGATTGCGAAGCTTAGATGATATGAAGAAAAAAATATCATATAATATATACACTTTCATCAGTGGGGGGAGCGGCTATAAATTTTCAAAAATGTAAAAAAAAACAGTTGCATGGACATACTCGAGCGCGTCAGATATTAATAGCATCCATGTCCTACGTTTTTTTGAAAACATACGTATGTTAATCTGATTGTTTCCATGATGGGGGTGGTCGCGCGTAAGGGTTGAAAACGGAAAAAAAAAATTTAATCGAGCGCGTCAGATTTTCAAAGGGGATGTTAAGTGAACCTAAAAGAAGGCTCTTATATAATAATCTGACGATTTGGATGTGACCTAAACTCGCGGCCATTATTAGAATGTGCAAAAAAAAATCGCCATTTTGAAATACTCGAGCGCGTCAGATTAAGATATATATGGTTCATTTATATACCTTAAACGTGCTGTCTCATAATCTGACGATTATCTGGAGGGATTCGCCTAAACTGACAATGGAAAGAATTTTTTTTTTGTATTTTTTCAAATCTTTTAACTTAACAAATTAAAGAGCTGAAAAAATAGCATGCAAATAAAACAGTATATATTCTTTGAAGTACAAAACTTTTATTTATGAGAAAATAAGTATAAAAAATATAAATTTTTTTGAGAATTTTTATTTTAATCATCATCTTCGTCGGTAAAATCATCTTCCTCTTCTGGCTCGATTTCATCCTCAGATTCTGTATCTGTAACAAGAAATCATGAGAGTATTAAACGAAATTTTTTTTCATGAATAACGATTTGTTCAATCATTGCAGAAAAAATATACCTAATTCTGGAGTATCTTCAAAAATATCTGGTGTTATGACTACATCTTCATACGCTTTTGGCAATTGATCACCCGCAAACCAGATCATTTCGTATTTTCCGTCGACAACTCTCCACCCATAGTCCGTTGGTAAAAGATCAATAATGTTTGCTTTATAGGCATTACTCCACAAGCATGCAATGAATCTTGTGCGTAACACTTGTTGGAATAACTCCGATTGACACGGTGGCAAGTTGCACGCATCATAATTCCGGATACTCAAGGAGAAGGGTTGAGACTTGTCTTTTACCTTGTACGTCTTATTGAAGATAACAATTCTGGCTTGATTTACATCGCTTAACTTCTTTAATCCGTACAGGTGGCAAGTAAAAGACTGTATAATGTGAAACGAATCTTGCACATTGTGCTCCTTTGATCCCAAATCCAGAAATGCATTTTGAAAAGTTTCAGAAGTCATCAGAAACTGTAAAGGTTTCTTTTTCCCTCGTCGATACAATGCTGGGTTGAAATCACAACCAGTGAATGCATGCAAACCTGGAAGTGCCTTCGAAATTTTTGGGCCAAGTTTATTGTAGAGAGCACTGCAATATTCTCTTTGACACACCTCCAAAAGTACGAGGCATTTCTTTGAAGGTATTCAAAAAAAAGAAGCCATCAACAATTGCAAGATCAATTTGGGATGGCGGTTGCTCCATATCTTCGACTAGTTTTTCTAGCTCATGAACGAGTACTGACTTATTAGTCTTATTTATCGAGCCATCTATATGGCACAGTGATAACGGCATAGGAGTTATGGGAAAACAAAGAACTTTCTCCAAGTCTATACTCGTGTCAAGAGATAGAGCTAACAATCGACCAAATAAATCCCGTTGTAATTTAACTTCGTGAACTTTTCCACCAATTGTCATTTTTTTTTCTTCTTTAAGCTTGCAAAAGTCTGCACAGTATTTTTTTTTATTGGCTGGTGAAACCTGTCAAAATTTAAATTACATTCCATTATAAATTGATCTCGTAAAAATGTACCACCAGACACTGTCTTCAGTAAACAGTTCGTAATTTCAACAGGGGCAGCTTGCCCTGTTGAGATGTTAAATAACTGATTCTTGTCGATGGAAGGAGAGAATGGATTAATGTTCTGCAAAACACTGTTCGAAAAAGATTTTAATTGAATGTGTTGTTTTTTCATTCTGTCTGGATGTAGATCCGCAGCAACATCATGGTAGTTTTTGTCAAGCCCTGTACGAGCAAGTACATGAGATATGATTCTTGTTCGAGCCCCATGATTCTTCGCCCAACGTTGTCTAGCAGCAATTGAATTTGTAAGATTAACTATTCCAGTAAGACGACGAGCAGCATCACCATTGATCGTCTGCTCTAATGTTAAGTCCACAGGAATTCGTGAGAAAGGCTTCGTGGTTCTTCTGATTCCAAACGAACCCTTGGTCATTTCAGTTCGGAGGCCTGGATGAGTGTTATCTACGTGGTGCAGTAAATTAATATAATACACTAGCCATCGACTATAGTTGGGTTGATTGTAGTAGAAAAATAAGCAGACGATCTTCGCAATGGTGTATAAGTACAAATCTAAATCTCCAACTCTAATACTTTTAATAAATAAGTGGTAAAGATTTACAAAATCGATGTACATTGCGTAAAATTGCGCTGTTTTTCCGTGCTTACCGTCTAATGTGTCTTCGGTGTATTCCTCATAAGCCTGAATGAGACGTTGTGTTTCCGCATGCTGAACTTGGGGAGAGACATCTTTGTGACTCAAAAATGTGGTAAGATATTCTAACACTGATTCCCCGACCGTCAATTGCTTGTTCTCCAAAAATGCCTCGAAATGTAATTGTTGCAATGCCAATGACACGAGAGAATGTAACCGTTTACATCTATTGTAATTTTTTCCACTAATAAAACCTGAAACTGAGCCATTAGCGATCAGTTCACATTCAGTCATGATATTGCTCAGTCCACAATTATCTATAAAAGTGCCAATTGCCTTGAAGAAAGCCATTTCAATGTGGAAAGCCCCTAAATGAATAAAAATATTGTCAAATCTAGGAGATTCTTGAGCTTGAATGCAATAACTAGCGCGAGCAATAGCTAAATCATAGGTTATCTGTATATAGGGTGCTTGACATTCATTTGCAATCTCCTGACTTAATTCTAGAGTTTTCAAGACAGTTGAATTGTTGGTCGGAGATTCATTTATGGGAGTAAGGTATGAAATTTTTTGAACTCGCGAATCGTCTGTTAGAATCTTGCTATGAAATCCGACCCACATTGGCACATCGGATTTTTCATACATATGTAATAACATCCACGTAACGTCTAGCTGTTTTGACACACTCAAAGTGTCTGGAGCTTTATTAAGCTCTGAGATGTCTAGCTGACTCCAGTTGGTAATTTTTAATTTCTTGGTAAATGGATGTAATTCATAATTAACTTCTTCAAAAGCTCTGCGTTTTCGGGATTTTGTTTGTCTGGTGGTGACGGATAATTCTGGAAAACTACCACGCGTGATCTCATCGGTTATTGAATTTTCATGTACACGAGGGCTAGAAGATTCCACAGACACCAAATCCGGATTTTGCACGATATCTTGGTAAATAATCCCCACCGTATCATGCAGAGTATCTTTGCCGTTCATGGTTTCCACGAAACGGTCGAAATTGTCGAATGCAACACCAGTATTTAAGTCCGGGCGACGTAGAATATCTTCAGGACATACATAGCCGCTATTTACCGTTGAAAATGTCAGCTCAGTTTCTAGCTCTTCTAGAGTTGTGTAAGAACAACAGTGCCCATATTTTGACAATATGTTAACAACTTTCTTACTGTTGCATAAGCTCTTCACTGTCAGACCTAGGGTAATGTGCTTAGATGTTTTAATTTTGTGGCCAGAAGCTGCGTAGATCAGATCTTGACCAATGGAAAAAATAGAAAGTTCATTTTTATTTTTTCTACTATCACGTTTCTTTTTGGATATATGAGACATATCCCCCCAAATGAGTGATTCCAAAAAACAAGTAAGAAGCTCGGGCACATTATCACATTCTCCCATCATCAAATCTTCAGCCGTAAAATTTTCAGGCAAATTTCTTCTGGGTGAGTTAAGTATTTCTTCTCGCAGTTGCGTTGCAACTGACCGAACGGTTTCTTTTGTTGCCATCGTTTTAAATAAATCCTTATAGGTTAAAAGAGTAGCGGAAAATGGAGCAAGAAACTTTCTCTTTTCAGCGTAAATAATCTTAATTTTTTTGTCAAAAGTTTCCATTAATTTTCTTTCCAGGTGGCGGTCTGAAAACGATGATGTAGTAACAGAAGTAGACAGTAAACTGTATTGTTGTTCCAACAATTTTTGATATTCTTTTTTTATGTAGTCAAAAAAGAAGCATTCATTATTCTTGACCACTCGTTCTTCTAGCATATCACAAAGAATAGTATACGCAGTATTGTAAACTTTTTTTTTCCTTAGAAATTCGCTATCGTTATTTTTATAAATTTCTCGTAAGTAATTATCTTTGCAACATTTATGATAAGAAATATCGGAATTTTCTGAGAAAGAACTTAGCTTTTCTAACATCAATACATCATTGTGTTCCGTGGCCGCACTTTTTAAAATCTCTATAGTTTTTAATCTACTAACAGCTAAGCGAACTTCACGACCATGATACCGTTTACGTTGTTTTTCGCAAATGAAGCACGTTTGCGAGGCAGGATCGTTGTGAGTGACAGGTTCGTCTGTGTTGCATGAATCATTGAAATCCTCAATGTTTTGCTGAATGTTGCTGTGCTCTCTCGCTCTGAAATTTTTTAAAATTAATATAAAAAAAAGCTGATGATTATTACATGAAATTAAAATATTGTTAGAAAAATAGATTCTTTCATCTTAAAATAGTATTAATAGCTTTGTCAATGAAAGAAATAATTAATGTTGTTTTTTAAAATAATTATTTTTTCGTCTGAAAATTTCACTAAAAAGTATCTTAAAAAAAAAAGTATAATCAACTCATATTAGAACTTACTCGTCCGTTGATGTACTAGCGGCCTCAGTAGACGTGGAATCAACAGTAGCATGTGATTTGGAGCACACTCCAGCCACAGAAACTTGTGACTCAGAGCACTCTCCAGCAACTGAAAAATGTGACTCGGAACATTCTCCAAAAGCTGGAACATTTGATTCGGAGCTATTCTCAGCAACTTCCAATGGATTGTCATACTCCACTTCACTTTGTCGCTGTTGTGAATACTGAACATCTCGCGGTATTTTTACGGCCGTAAATAATTTGTAGCACTGTGCGTGGTATACTTCATTTAATGAAGATTCTTTTGTAAGCCTCAGATTCTCGTATGTTGTACGAGATTTTCGGAGAACCGGTTTACTCCGACGATATTCTAATACATTTATACATTTTTGTAATGTATCTAACGTAAATTTGACAGTTTTTTGTAAATTAGTTTCACCACAAAACACACACTTTACATTAATGTCACTCATAGTAACTTTTTTTCAAATTTTAATTCACATAATAAACATCAAAATCGCAAAATAATTTCAGGCGTTACAAATACGTTGTAAACAAAACCATCTGCGCAATCAGCTGTCATGGCGTCATGGCAACAGAACCCAAAGTGGGGACGGAGTGAGAGAGTCATAGATAGAGAAAGAGTGAGAGAGGAATAGAAACGCGAGAAGGGGAATACCGGCATCACGTAGCTGCATGCATTAAACTTTATCGATTATTTTTCCTTACTTCGGCTTACGGAAATCGTCAGATTATATATTATTTGTGAACGTTGAATTATTACCTTCAAAATAAAAAAAATTTAGCCACGCTCGAGAAAGTCGAGATGACGTTTTTTTTTACAAGTTTGTAACCCACCTACTTCTTATCGTCAATCGAAAATTGTCAGATTAGTGGAATATACACTTTTTAGCATATAACTAACTTACCCTACCTTAATCTGACGCGCTCGAGAATTTCAGATGATCAATTTTTTTTTACTAATCTGATCCTTTATCCTTGACGCGCGGCCACATATACGGGGCTAATACTTAGTGGAGGTATTTAATGGGGTACTAGGTTCCTCCCTGTATGTTAATCTGCCGCGCTTTAGTAAATCCCAAAATCCCCTCTTGGGCTCCCCTACTACTATACGTTACCGGATGCTGATGATCCACATACCTATTCTAACCTTACCTTCTGTTGTTCGAAACATCTCCGTTGTAGTAGCATTGTACCATGTTCTCAAACAGTTGAGCTATGATATTATGATATTCATCTTCTTCCGGGCCTCTTCTACCATCCACTTTGCCCTGCAATACTAGCTGTATATTAACTTATATGAATACACTAAGAAAAAGGTTGTATTCATACTAGTGACTTTGTTTCTTCTTAATAAGTATATTTAGATAATATGTATTCGCCAATCAGAGCTGAGGAGTAGTTAACGACTTTGTAATTAAATTCCTTTTCGCTGATTTGTCTTGAAGTTGAATTACTTTTCAAAATACGGTAATTGTAATGGATAATTGCCATCTTTGTTAAAAAGTGACAATTATTTTCTAAACGTAATTAATTACTACATTCAGTTACTTAATTAATTTTGAGTAATTAAATTACCGTATTTGAATTACCTCTGGAAATTCAAATTACTAGCGGAAAGTAATTTAATTACTAAATTACAGACCTCGATTGGGTATTAAGTCTCCAGAGTGACAAAAATAAGATAAGGCCTTATTAAGTTACATGTTAGTCAAATAGCAATCGGGCATTCCTGGGGCAATAGAAGTATAATAAAACTAGGTATGTGCACGAGCAAAGATATTTGGTGCAGGAGCGTATCTGTGAAGATGGAATGTGAATGTCTTCTGTCTTCTCTATTGTAGGTTGTGCAGGATGTAGCACTGTAGCTTGCCAACAATTATTGTGTAAGAAGCGAAACATATGTCTGCGGTAAGTTCAGATTATAGGGTAGGGTACTATAAACATATAATTTTTTTCATAACATGTGACAACTAGATTTATTGGACGATACTGCTTCATAATAATTATCTATTTATTTCATATTGCTATCTAAATACTAAAACATTAAATACACGACAATATTTCTAGTGAAAGTAATTTAAAAAGTAATTTATGTTGTGCAATTACAGTTACCAAGTAATTGATAATTGAATTACTATTTCCTTTGAGTAAATTAAACATCTAGTAGTTCAATTACTTCATTGGGCGGTATAATTGGTAGGTAACTAATTACTTTTTAAAAGGAAATTGTCCAGCACTGCCGCCAAAGTAATCTTTTCCGCTAAGAACATTAAAAAAACTAAGAGAGTGCAAGGGTAATCAACGTGGTGACTAATAATAAATAAACCGCTACGATGAAGGCTAAGCGTCGTCGTCGTCATCCCTACGACAGGGAGGATATTTTAGGAACTCCACGGTTTCCAAGCCCGGTTTGGGGAATAGCATTCGCGGACGCTAGATTCTCATGTTCGTATGATCGACTGGAGTCTGTGGGATTTAACCAACATTTTATGGTGTAGAACCAAATACTATATCACGCTATCACATCTCCACTGCTAGGATTAAGTCACTGGTGATAGCATGAAGGAGTTTTCATTGATTTAATTTCACCAGAGCTAGTTTATAGTAAAATATTCTGAATTAATTGTTAGTTTCCGTAATGTTATTGTCAAGAATACCTGCCCAAACATTAAATTGTTTCCGAAACTGACATTTTGTATTGCCCAATATCTACAGTTCTGGGTATTAGGGTGTTAGGTTAAGGTGAACGTGCATTCATCTGTAAACAGCACATACTTTAAGAAATTTGGTTCTTTATGGCACTTGTTGAACATAATATCGCAAAACGTGTAGCGCTTTTCAACAGCGGGAATAATTTCGTACAAACGCTTGTATTTATAAGGAAAATACTTGTATTTTTGTAACATTTTATGTACATAAGAATGGCTGACGCCTCTTTGACTAGCAGCAGTCCTCGTACTAGCGTTAGGGTAGACTTGAAATGCCTCTAAAATGTCTGTGTCCATTTCAACCCTCTGCTAAGGGTGTCGAAATTACTGCCGAAATTACTGCCAAAATTACTGCGAACGGGTAGCTCTAAGTCGGAGTTAATTTTGTGCCCTCAGATATAATAAGATACTACCTTAGCTAGTTTATTCTATTTTAATGTATTTACCAAAATAATAAGATGTATTTTATAATAAATTCATAATTCATTCGGGGCGTTGTGCTTCGTAATTCTGGCTCAGCTGCAACCCGTTATACGTCGGTGTATGGGATGCGCTCCTGGGGTAATCGCTCTGGTTCCCCGTTCGGCTCTGTGCTACACCACTGCCTGGGAACTCGGGCGCTCGAAATTGGGCCGAACGCGCAGACTATTAACCTCAAATTCGGCCTGAGTTTAAATGCACGTGGGACTGTAAACACAGAGGCGATTAGGTTATTTCAAGGGGTGCTTACGCTTCCGGGGCGTTCGTGAAGGTCGCCAAGCCTCCTCGGAGTTCGCGGCCTTGTTGTGTATTTGTGCAGTGCGCGTTATTCGGTATTTCAGCTGGTGCACTGGCAAATGACCTCGAGCTGGTTGCGGGCGCTCGGGGATACTTCCCACGGTGCGGCTTAGTCTGGTGGTACTGCGGACGATTCCCTGGAGAAGTCTGGCTGGTAGGTAAATATCTGTGGTTAAAATAATTAGCACATATACAGACCGTTGCTAAGTTTGCGGCTCGAAGGCCTTTTGGAAATGTGAGATCTATTATGTTTACTTCGGGATCAATTACACCGCGAGGCCGGCTTGCTTAATTATTATGGGAAACGTGGAAGCGGACCCTCGAAAGAGCCTTCGCTTCAAAACAAGTTTCCGAGCCAGTTTACAGGTACCTGGAGACGGGAAGTGGGCTGGTTTCGGACTGCAATATTCGAATGAATAGATCAGGAAACGGTCCCTTGAAAGAACCTTCGTTTCAAAACTGATTTCCGGACGGGAATATATTCAGGTTAATTAGCCAAAAACCGGCCTCCTGGTGTAGTCCTCGGTTCAAAACTGGTTACAGGTTGGTTTGGGACAGGAACAGGAACAGGGAATTATCTGGGAATCTCGGGACGGAATGAATTACTTAAATAGCTTCGTGAACTGGTCACGAAGTTGCTTTTATATGCCTTCTCCTCGTGCTTCGGACATCTTAGGTGGGAGAGCGGCGCGTAGGTGTACCTGCGACTTCTGGCGGTGACGTATTTTATCGCTGGCCGCGCGGATCAAAGATTCAATGCTCCGATAAGTAACGTAAAATACGCTATGGGAGAACGCGCGAATTAATTTCTAATTCAAAAAATGCGTTTGTACTGGGCGAAACGTTACACGTTTATCATGGGTGGTTTTACTAGTGGTCTACAACTATAGTATGATCAAAAATTAATCTCATCTAGTATGGGTGTGGAAGTGCAAACCAACGCCTTTAAAATTGGCTTACATACTTATATTTAATTCAAACTGGAAAATTTTATTATTAAATATTCTTTTTGTCCATTTTATTACAATATTATGAAATAAACGAATTTGCACGTAAAAGTAATATAATTATTGTCCAACAAATAAACCTGCGCCAGTCGCATCCTAAAACTAACCTAAAAATTAAAATTATGCTAAGCCATACTAACTAAACTTAGATATTCAACTACAGAAGATGTTGGAAATGTCTGCCTTCTTCTTCGATACACAGTGCAACACGTCTCTTCATGTTATCAAACACTTTTTGTAAAAGGTGAAGTGTAATTTTATTACATTCTTCTACAATACTTTGTCGCAAATCTTCCAGAGTATGCACTGGTGTCTTAAAAATTGTGTTTTTTATCAAGGAAAACAGGAAATAATCGGGAGGACTAAGATCACACGATCTTGGGGGATAACGATCGTGTGATATCAATCTTTCATCATAACACTGTCGCAAGAATTCCAAGGTAGTACGAGCCACATGGGGCCGAGCATTGTCGTGATGAAAGTAACCCTGTTGCAGTTCCTCATCTTCCAACTGATTGATAAATGATTGCAGAATGTTGTTCTGGTATCTTTTAGCAGTGATAGTTTCTTAAAAAAATATGGAACCGATCCACCTCCTTCGTTAAAGAGCTACCGAAATACCGATTTTAAGGCAATGCAAGGGAGTTTCTCTCATAAAATTGGGATTGTTGGTACTCCACATTCTCATCGCTTTCGGATTGACGTATCCAGACAAATAAATCCATGATTTGTCTGAGAACAACGTCAAATCCAAAGCATTATCATCCAGATTGTCTCGGAACCAGGTACAGTATACCACTCGTTTATTATAATCTGGTGGCACTAATTCCTGATGAAGTTGTACTTTGTAGGGATGCAAGTCTAAATCTTATTTTAAAATGGTTTGACATGTGCCATAAGCATAACTAAGATTACTTTCCTGCGACAACCTTCAAATCGATAACGTAGGTTCCTCAAGTAAGGAGTTGGATGGCACCCCTTACTTGTTCGATGGTATCTTCCGTTCGAATTCGTTTCCTGCCAGCTCTAGTTCTGTGACCTACACTACCAGTTTCTTCAAAATTGGTAACACTATGCTGCAGTTGACGTAGGAAATGATCTTCAATCACTACTACTTCAGGAAAACGCACTCTGAACTCGTTTAAACATAAACGTGGCTCATGCATCCATTCACCATCTTATAGATGCGAGTTTCGGTAATATGACTGTATCATAAAAATTTTTTGTTCTTTAGGAAACATCGTTATAAAAAGCTTGAATAAAGAATAATTATTATAACATAAATACAACATGTGTCAGTTGTCAACTGTTTGAAGTAAATATATTGGACCCAGTTTTAAAGGCAGCAATTGGTTCTTTCATAGCCATACTAGATGAGATTAATTTTTGATCATACTTTATTTACACAACATATTGTCTGGAATTTGAGCTAAATTGCAGAATTCGGGGCCAATTTCCCTCCTTTTACTTGCTGCCCTCATAATTTTAGTTATGGGTATTAGAGAAACACGGGTAATAATAATTGATATTAACAATAGTAGGGAATTGGACCCCGATTCTGCAGTTTTCCCGGAATTTGTTCACAATGTGCCTAATTGTGGTGTGACTTGGAATAGGACGATATTCAAAATACACCTAAACAGTTCGCGGGTTCTTCGGAAAGTATTACCACTTAAATACCATGTCACCAACTTTACTTTTCATTTAAAGGAATTTTGATATTTGATGGCGAAAATAAAATACTGTTGAATGTCACAAAACTAACTTGTCAGTGTCAATTTTTCCAAAGACGTTCGTTAATTATAATCATTATTTCCACTTGCACCTTTTATGAGAAAATTGACACTAGTTGACACTAACAAGTTAGTTTTGTGACATTCAAATACGTTTTATTTTCAGCGTCAAATATGAAAATGCGTCTGCAGGATAGTAAGTTATTCATTTTAGAAAAAATATTCTCTCTACGACCACTACTAAAAGTAGGCCTTTTAGCGCTAGCTTTTTTCACTAAAAATGACGTTTTATAATTCAGCGTGTTAAAAGTGAAATCATCTGTTTACTTTTAGCACATATGTTATAAAGTAAATAGCTGGTGTTGAATTTCGAATTTCAAACTGGAAGTGAGGTTGTAAAGTTATTCTAGTTACTTCTTTCGTTAGAAGTAAAGTGGTTTTTAAATAATTAAAACATTATATAATGAACAAAGTAAAATGTGTACATTTATAATTACCTTTGATAACTAACTTTGACAGCTACCCGCTGCAGAAACAGTCACCTGCGCGTCAAGGCCATCTCTTTACTATGACATGAATTATATTAACTGTCATGCAAACCTTTGTTAAATCGACATTTATGGATTAATAACAGTAAATTTAAGGCCGTAGAAAAAATATTGTGTGCAAACTCGTGATAAAAGTGTTTATGCACGAGACATAGTAGGAAACTCAGGCTTTCGGCTTCGTTTCATAATTTTCATGTCTCGTGCATAAAAATCCACTTTTAGCACTTGTTGCACAAATAGCTATTTTCAAAACTAGTAATATGTAAAAGTTAAAACAAGCTGAATATTTATACTGTCAAGTTAACAAAACACTCGTACTAATGTTTTATTCGGGTCAAGGCTAGAGTCGATCCTTCTTAATTTTTAATATTGTCTTTTCCCTATGTACATTTCCGTCTACACCCTGTATATACAAACCCACAACGCTGCACACCTACTTCTTTAAGATACTATCACGGCTACAGTATATTATAATTATTAATATGCATGTAAGAAACATAATGAAAGAACATTATCGACGTTATCTAAATCCACGTTTATAACATAGCAACATTAGTTTGGTTACATTTTAGACAGAGATTTAATGTGAAATTACTGTTACTTGTAAATAATTATTACTCAAACTGAATTACCTTAAAATTGGAAAGAAGTACTTCGAGTGAAATTACATTTTAAGCTATATATTTTCTACGTCCATAAAAATGCATTTGCTGGACGCATGAATGGTTATTGTTTTATTCTCTACTTTTTACTAAATTAATATTAAATTGCTTGAATTTGGTTCTAGTAGAGGTTATTATCTCTCTCGGTTTTCATCTGCGATCATGACAATAAAAACAACACAGCTGCAGGGCATTCCAACAAAAAACTAACAGGTGTAAAGTCTAATAAAAATAGTGTTCCGCTGGGTTCCTATCCAGACCAAAATCAATTTAATTTCTTGTTCTCAGCCGCAGAATTTCAAGCGTTTCTAAAATTTTACGGATAGCTAGCGTCTGAGACGCTTGATCGCGCGTGGCGTCACTTTGGTTTTGTATCTTTCATTACGATTTGGAGTACGCTACACTGCGGAAAGTAAGCATATCGATAAGACTTAAAATCATAGTAGTTTTGTAAAATAGCCGTTTACGATCGAATTGTTATGGTGTACATTCGAAGCAAATGTTCTTGAGCTGCTGCTTTAACGATGAAACCGGTGCAATAAGTCTACAGCTTTTTCCAATGCCCAGCTGATGTGTATTTGCTAGATGGATACATCTGATGGAATGGAATGTGTGTTTTATGACAATATTTAGAAATCAACTAAGAACTTGCTGCTCTATTGTAGCATCTAAAGAAAGAGCATACATTTTACAATACATCACAAAACACGTTCATTATTATTTATTGAAATGTTTTCCTGCTAAAGCGTCTGAAATATAATGCTTAATGAAAGCAAATATTCCCGTTTGGACGAAACATTTTCAGAAAATACTAAAGTGAAAATTAAAACAGTTGATAAAAAACATCTCCACAAATCGATTTAAATTTGCCTTATAATTAATGATACAATACCTGTATTTTATTATTTATCAAACTCTTTTATTACTTAAAGATATAACGATAGAGAAAATAATTACAAAGAACCTCAGTCACAGCAATCTTGGCCGTGTATGCGATAAACGGTCGTCTCCTAGATGTCGCTATTTGTTGCCACCTATCTAACGGCTTACAAATTAAACTTGTTGGGAACCAGAGCCGTTTTACAGATTTCTAACTCTTAGTGATTCAACAGTGTTGTAGAATCAGCAAATCTAAATGCTCTGGATAAATTGTAAGAATTAATTTGAGAGTACCATCCGTTTATTTGACATCTGCGCTGTCAAATCGGTGATATATGCTTTACCTGTGTCCTAACAAGTTTATAGCATGCAATGTGGACTTGTCATGATCTTGCAATTTGACAACAGCTACAAAATTGTTATGTTATTTCTATTCGTAACACCTCTTGGGGAAATTAGTTAGTTCTCGTTCATTTCGGGTTAAGCCGGCCCAGCCCACTTTTGTAGATTTCGATTCATGATCTAAGATTTTAAAATCATGATTCAGCCTGCAATTAAGCGGGGGGAGTTTACGCCGCAAGAATGCGCCCGGCCCACAGAAATTGTATTGTCAAAAGTTCCCTTGCCGATAGGCTTCGCACAGGCGGAGATTTGGTGGGTAAATGCCATTAATAGCGTCTGCATAGTTTCTTGGGGAATTAGCATTTCTGCCGTGACACTCCGCGCGGGGGGAAATACATTCTGATCAAATAATTTTTTTGTAATTGCACCAGTATGTCTTGTATGGTGAAATACGACCATATAGAAGTGTTTGGTACACTTTGAACTAGTTAAGTATAGCTTTTATTTTAAAATTATTAGGCTTTTGAAGGCGTTGTTCTATTTTGTCGTTTATTAATATTTACTACTGGTATTCGCTGGATATAATAAATAAAATAGTTAGATAGTCTGTAACCACAATAACGTGGTATAGGATTCAAAACTAATTCTAACGTTTGCATGTCACTTGGTCTTTTTTTTATTCAATAAATAACTCGTAAAGTTACGACCTTGTTTTTCTGTGTACTTGCTAATATTTTATTATCACAGTGGCCGATCGCAGACACATTGGAAATCAACCAAGGTAAGTTGCCATTAACGAGAGTTGGTTACACATCATTCCTAAGAAGTATTGTAACAATACCGCCTACAGCTACACGTTCTGAAGTGGTTAAAGCGGATTGAGAAAGAACTTTAATTTGTAATGGAATTATTTTGCAATAATATATGTATATGCAACTCATTTAACAGTCGCTACGCGTTATTCCATAAGGCTGAACCTGTTTACTATTTTTACTCAATAATATAACGCAATTTTTCTGGGTAAATTAAGCATCTAATGCAATTGCTTCTTTACGCCTTCTTAATTTTTTATTTTCATTTCCAGATTTTAGGTTATAATTTTTTAATACATTCTATTATAGAGCTCTATAACATACAAATCTATTAAAAAATGAATTTACGTGTAAATATAATGTTTACAACGTCATAACTAAACTGTGTGACTTGACAAATAAAATTGAAGACAATATTTTGGTCAATAATTAGGAGAGAAGCTTTTGGTAGAAACGTCTTCTTTCCTTAAGGTAACATCAACGGCTATACTGTACATGTTCGTTCTCTCTCAATATTCTGCTCTCCGTTCTTCAACAATAAAAGTCATGGTAATAATGTTACTTACATATTTACTTACATATTTCGTGGATATGTGATGTGTCAAACTACAGCTCTCTACCGTTGCGTATTCAGTGCGTTCTCTTTCGAAATCCTTGTTGTTTGATCCTTCTTTACATTGATATGAGGCAGAAAAACATCTCAATGCTAGCCCGGCTTTGTTAATTCAAAACCAAGACGGACCCGAAAACAAACACCCTAATTTAGCTGTAAAACCCGCCGTCGCTCGCGCTCCATGATTTACTATCACGGTAGGAATAAAAATCTGGTGTGATACACGCACACAGCTTCCTTTTACAGTGATCTTATAATTAGTCAAAAATTTGATTTTAAATTTTTAAGCATTTGTCAAAATTACAAATTCTACAAAAACGGTACAAAATAGAGCGTTAGGTAAAGAGACAAATTTTCTCTAGAATTTTAAGCTGAATTCAAAAATGTTATAATATACCGGGTGTTCTATTTAAAATAGGAGTTAATAAAGAAAATAGAAAAAAAACCAAAAGAAACCCATTTTAGAAGTATTGAACTAAAAAATCAGCTATCTCACTTCAATACACATTAAAAATGTAATAAAAATGTGAAGTTTAAAAAAAATCGTTAGAGCCGTTTTTTAAAAAATCGAAAAAAACTGAAAAATCACAAGAGTAAACATTTACTTCCGGTTATGCGATTTTCTCCAAAAGCTTGCTGTCGCATCTATATAGTACACAAAACTTATATATGAAGTTTCAACGCCATACCTCTTTTCGTTTTTGAGATATTCTGTTCACAGACAGACAGACACACAGACAGAAAGACACACAGACCAATGAAAAAATATGTTTTTTGGGATCAGGAGACTCTAAAACGTGAAGATCTGTTGAAAACTCAATTTAGATTTTTTGGGGTGAATCCAATACTTCCTTTATTGTAAAAGGAAGTAAAAATGTAAACAGCGGCCTGCTTCAAATAGGTCAAAACAACAACAAACTAAAAGCATAAAATAAGCACGAAACGCCGCTTTATTTTCAGCCCAGTGCTAAAAACTGCAATTAATATTTTAAAATGCGTAAGTTCTGGGGCCTGCTCGGTACAAAGGAAGTCAGGTAGCCCGCAAAACAACCGTTAAAGCTTGTTGATCTCGCGAAAAAAGGAAACAACAGCTAAGAAAGGATTAAAAACGCCTAGCGCTGTTCAGCATTGCGCCATTCGCAGAGGCCGCCTAGTAAGTGCTGATACAGGATCATACAACATATGCACACATAACATGTAGGAGGTTACACACATGAGGATATCTCTGCGCCCAGTGACACGAACCCCGTCGAGTTTGGTATCTACATACGCAGGAAAGTATAAGTAATACAACGCCAAGCAATGAGAGAACCGTCCATAAAAGAGTTAATTAAGAGAAACCGGAATCCGCAGATAAACAAGCAAAACAAAGAGCCAAGCTCCTTTATAAGCGCCGGGAATTTCTTTCGAGCTCGCACTTCCAAATCGTGCGGCCGTCAAGCTCCAACCTTAGCGCTCCCAACAAACTAAGTACGCACCCCATATGTGCGGCTTGCCTGCACCAGCAGCCGACGTCCACAGCGCTTCCAGAAGGATACCAGATCCACCACGTCTGCGAGAAGGTTAGCTTTACGAAAAGATTTTCGCCTCGCACCAGCCTCAGGTTCGAGAAACTCTGGCATGTCGCTTTCTCCAACGAGCGTCCATCTCGCTTCGCCCAAAGACACCCCAAGCTTTCGGCCCGCACCACCCGTGTACCGCCGAAATGTGTCTATCTCAGCGGTCCTCTGCACGGCCTCAAGACGCCCCAAGCTCCAGGTCTGCTGACCAGAGTGGGTCTCTGCTAGCTGCCATGTGTTTGGCTTCACGTCAAAAATCAAGTCCGCTAAATACGTGAAAAGCGCCCCGCCACGACAAGACTTCGCCTTTACACGATCGCCAGATATTAGAAGATCTGGCCCGTCGCTTCCTGCACCGCTGGTCGACCCCGCTTCTCCGAGCCTCCGGCCAGCACTAACTTCGTCAAGGAGCCCGCTGACCACGTCTCACACACTGGCCACTCCTGGCCCTACGTCTCGCGAGACGTTACAAATACTTTTAACAACATTAATCTTAGGCTTTATTCCATTTACAGTCAGTCTTATAAAGGCCACTAATCTGACGTTAACTTTAATTGGCTGTTAAATTAAACAAAAGCGCATCAGAATTTGTTTACTAATAAATAAAATGTCATAAGCACTAACGTTTTGATGCGCTTTTGTTTATTTTAACAGCGAATTAAAGTTAACGTCAGATTAGTGGTCTTTATAAGATCGGCAGTTAGTGTTATTTTTTTGTAATATTAAACCTGTAAATGGCAATGTTAAACGTGGAATAAACATTGCTTAACCAATCTCTGTATTTAAAACAGGAGCTTCGCCTGGGCTGCTCTTCGTTAAACACTCTCTACTGCTGAACTATTGGGTGAATGGTTTTAAAACGCCATTCTTGATATTGGTAACACCCTCGCATACACCCGGTCATTAATTCTAGTATTTCTGTAGTCATCCATTCTTGTTTCCCTTTTGTTTTCTTGATGGTTAGTTTGTCTTTTGCTTTGCGCATCAATGCTTTTTTCATATTTTCCCACTTGGTGTTTACGTCATCGTTTGCATCTTCTGCCTTTCGGATTTGTTGTAATTTTTTCTGGATGTCTTGTTTTACCTCTGCTGTGATGAGATTGTCCTTTAGTAGTTGTCGGTTTAGGACAGGTTTGTTATTTTTCCTTATGATCTTTTTTAGTCTTATATTGAATTTTACCACTACCGGGTTGTGATCAGATCCTACATCTGATCCCGGGTATGTTTTTGCAGACAGAATTGAGTTTCTGTAGTGTTTGCTAATAAATATATAATCTATTTGATTTCTTATTATTTGATCTTCTCTGTGTTTGGGTGATGTCCATGTATACAGTCTACGTTCAGGTAGTTTGAACCAAGTATTTGCAACAATTAGATCTTTATCTTGACAGAATTCTATAAGTTCTATAAGTAACTGCCACCGATTTTAAATAAATGGCAACATATTTGAAACCATTCAAATACCAAGCTGTCCATGTATCATCCCAAACTTAATGCAAACTTGTGACTACCTATGAACAAAAGGGATAAAATCATGTTCCAAAGATTAAGAAACGGACACACCAGTGCTTTACATGACTATCTGCTGAAATCTAGTAACCTACCTTTCTGTGAACATTGCAACAGTCGCAGTCGTGAAGCATATTCTCTCGAAATGTCCTCAACGTTACAGCCTCAAAGCAGACCTCAAGGAAGATCTTAAAATTGTTCCCACAATTTTAGAAATATAATCAATTTTTTATAACATATTAAAATGTGTGATCATAATTGCAATCTTTATAACCCTAAACTTAGCTGTAATTATTTCACATGTGTATTTTAACCTCCATCTGCGTTAATTGAATTTTTTGTTTTCTTAATACACCTTTTCCACTGTACAATTGGCAACAAACAGTCGAGGCACGTAAACCTGAAAAAAAAATAAATACGAACACTTATAGCACCTATTCATTTTATGGTTTTATATTATTATCTATACCTACTTGTAAAACTAATACAGTAAATATATAATTTTATCAAAAAATCAATTACAAAAATTACTCGCGTTTGCACCTTTACTTAGTATTTTTGTAATTTTAATACATTGATCATAATATAACTATTTCAAACGCCTCATAGAGCAGGCAATATTTTTTAAATTAATATCTCAGTCAAAATTCGTTAGCGTCGAGTGCTTGCCAATTCAAGCAACCTAAATAAATTGAGTGGGTCCGCCTTTGCTATCAAAAATTACCCGAAAAACCATTTGTTTTAATTCATCTGCTCTGTCACAGTCAGCGCACCTTTCGTATAATTTTAATTCATTGCTCGGGCCTCACATGTGACGTCCCCGGAGGGCTAAAATTAAGCATTTTGTTTGCTTCACTTACTTTTGGCTTTAATGTCCTTACGTTTCGTTGTTCTCGTGGCGTGAAAAATTTGACATAATACGATGTCTACTGTCCATCATACAATATTTTTTATTTTTTATGCCAGAACGATGAAATATACGGCGCTCTAGTTCGTTTTCGTTGTCTGCTGTTGTAATTTATATTTTTATTATAGTTTTTATGTAATAAGAGTATGTAAGAATGTACCTCTTTTTCATGTTTGTATAATATACAATGCGAAATTAACGTCACCCTGTGCACTAGGTTAGGTTATTTTCTACATATTCTGTGACATATGAACTCATTAAACTTGTTCATCTTTCCTTTAGAAGAAAAATTATTTATGAATCTAAATTTTTTTCATACAACCAATAAAATCTTATTTTTCAAATCCATGGTACGAAAAGTGGAAGGTATGCACTTACAATTTCCACAATTTTAAGTAATTGCACTTTATAACAAAGGTTAGATGACTGAATAGGTTTTACGTATAATAATTATTAGTGTTCATATGGAACAACAGCAATTTGCGTAGAAAATAATATTTTCAGTGCTTACATTCAAATTTCGACGTTTGTAACAACTAGAATGGAAATTTTTAAAATATTTTCGAAGATGTTTTAATCCCTAATTGGGTGTCATGAAACTGACGTCAAACTTTTACAAGCATTTCTAAGAATGTAGGATAACCTCCTGTTAGCCACACACTCTAATATTTTCACACTTATAGATACACTTCCTAATAAAACAACCACTTTTATAGTTATTGGAACAGTTAGAACTAGAAACGGTGGATTACTGGAATCAAGGTGACAATCGACTCCTGAAATCGCTTTCAGCAGTATGCAATATTTGGAAAGAATCAGAATCCTTAGACGGATGGGGCCAAATCATATCAAACCTTTATAACCCTGAAATGTTGACTTGTGATGCAAGTGTGTTATGTTACCTTTCACACTTGTGTCTATAGAGTGCATTGCTTTAGACTTATGATTCACGTTTCTTTCCAAGTGCACTTCGACCTTCTATGAAATTTTTATTGTTAGAGGAAGATTTGTTTGATTAATTTTGATTATATTGTAACGAATGCGAGAACGACTTCCGGATCGATCTAGAAGCAGGTGTACGCGATGAGTCACTTCGAACAGATGCCCCGAGAACGGGTCCGAGGTCAAATGCGTCATGCTTCCGTCTGGAGTTTCTAGTGAATATCGAGACTATCTGGAAGCTTCCGGAAGGGAATTATTGGCCATATAAATATCCGGCCGTCGGACCCGCAGTTAGTTCAGTCCTGCGTTCAGTTCGGAATTCGCGTAGAGCCGTGTAAAGCTCCCAGATAAATAAAAGCCCGTGTGTACATATAACTATGGACATAAATAACCATATAAATATAACCATGTAAATAGAAATAAATCGTTAGTGTTAAATAAATAGTTGAAGTTTAACCAGTGTAAACAATAAATAAATGTATCGTAGAAATAGTGCGTTAGTTTTAGTAATTTGAAATATGCTTGATAATTCTCATGTGCCTGTAAATAATAATGATTAATTTAATGGTTGTAAATAAATGTTTAATACAAGAAGCGTCGTTATAATTTTTAAATAGCCCGAACGTTAAGAACGTAACAGTGTTGTCAGGTGCGAGGTGTTGAACCGGGGGCTATAAGAAAATGATTGAACAAACATTAAAATAAATAAATTATTAACAAGTCCCATAAAACGACGGTCAGAGAAATAAATTGAAGTGGATAGTTTTTATGCCTTTGACAAGATCGCAAAGCAGCAAGATGGAAGCCGCGATAGAAAAAATAGTCCAAATACTCGAGGAATTGAGATCCGGTCGAAAGAAGGCAGAAAAAGCACAAGAGGATCTTAGGGAACAGCTGGAAGCCGGGCAGAAAGCACGAGAAGAGCTGAAGGCTGGGCAGGAAGAGCTGGAAGCCGCAGAAGAGAAAGTAGTCCAAAAGCTTGATGGGAAAATAAATGGAAGAGTTCGGTCTCTGTTGGATACTGGAGCGACGAAGCCCATCGCCAGGTCTGACGTAGTAAGGGACGAGGGTCAGCTGCTGCACAACGAGACACGCCTTCGCACTGCAACGGGGGGCGCGGTGTCCACACATGGGGAAACTGATTTGAAGATTGGGAATCAAACCCTCAAGCATCGGGACGTGATGGCTGACAGTGCGGACGAGTATATCCTAGGAATGGATGTTATGGATAAGAGTGGGTTCACTGTGGACCTGAGACTCGGCGAGTTGCACGTGGGTGGGGAGGAGCTTTCCCGACACCCAAGAGGGGAGATCGCGGCACAAGTGGTATGGGCGGAAGATGTTACTCTGCAAGGACGAGCCGAGAGGGTCGTGGATGCATACCTGGATGGCGATCTCCGGAGCAACATGGTGCGAGTGGTCGAGCCTGATGGTGGCAAGAAGCTCACTCATGGTATCCTGGTTGGGAAGACGTTGGGGAAGACTGGGCTTGGGGTCCCAGTAAGGATGATGCACGGTTATTAGAGAGATACGGTTGCCTCGTAACTAGACTAGAAGTGGGGGAAAAACGTCACTGTTACGTCACAAGTATGCTCGCCGGGACGAGTATATTCTGCAGCTAACCAAGCGCAAGCGAGTTTCTGCAAGACGGAGAGAGGTAAGAACCGATGTTGTACTTTTCTTTAGGTGCGTTTAAAACTATGATTTTATTTAAAGATGTCGGGAACGATTTGTAGCATCGCAATCTGCAAAAGTAATGCAGAAAAAGCAAAAAAAGCCAATGAAAAAATTCGGTTTTTCTCTTTTCCATAAGATAGTTTTCTAAGGAAAGAATGGGTTCGACTATGTTACCGAAAGGGCAAGTTTGACCCATCAAATAAACGAATTTGCAGCAAACATTTTGATTTGGACCAATACGAGGATGTTGTACAAGCTAAATTAATGAATATATTACCAAAAAGGTTGAAAGAGACAGGTAATCATTTTTCAATAAGAAAATATGTTATGTTAAGGAGACTAAAACTAATTTAATTGTAGCTAAACCTTCGTTGTATTTATTACCACTGCCTGAAAACGAGGTAAGGGGTAAGGGATAGAAGTAGAGAGCTGAAAAAAAGAGCAGAAGGCGATCGTGCAAGAACTTTTATCCTCTGAAGCAGAAGTAGCACCAGTACAGAAAGTCCATACGCTATATTAGAAAACAGATATCTTGCAATTAGTAATGAAAATACACTTTTGAAAAATAAAATTTCTCAGTATGAAAACGATTTAGATCTTCTGAAAGAAATAATAATCCTGAATAAATAAATACAAGCAAATGAGTTATCTGCGTCCGTCTCTTTATACTCATTTAAGCAGTGGGATATTAACGATTCTTGCCGCCAAAAGCCTATTAAAATTGTTCCCCCAAATGTTACTTATTATTTGAAAAATCCTGAAATTATTGGCTGTGATTATTTTAGGTTACTATTTGCAGTAAATACTTGCTTGGGAATCAATATTTTATGACAAATATGAAACCAATTCTTGTCAATCATTTCAACTTAAGCGCCTCCTGAAATTTTCCGCCGGCTGCCCGGCCTTCTGCCATAATACACTTAAATGAGCATACCGGTGACGTATTCCCGCCCGCGAGCCTATTGGCTGAAAGTTACGAGGCAACCGTATCTCTAATAACCGTGAGGATGATGAACGTCAGCAGGGAACTGGCAACCGTCAGGAGGAACCCAATACTGGGAGGGGGCATGAGCCAACAAAAACGGAAGAAGATAGAAGATTTGGTGGCCCGGTACCAAGACATCGTCGAGTGCGGAGATCATCCCAGCGGCCGTACTGACGTAGGAAAACATAAATCATTCGAGTTTGACAAAAGAGTCTTGCTGAGGACCGACCATGCTGCTCTGGGATGGCTACTGCAGTGCAAGAACCCTGAAGGACAGATGGCTAAGTGGATCGAGCGCCTACAAGAGTACGACTTGGAAATAAATAATCGGCCTGTCACAGCCCACCGCAACGCCGATGCGTTATCCAGGGGGCCCTGCCCTGCGGACTGCGGCCACTGTTTGAGACTGGAGAGTCGTGCGGTATCCACCAGACGTAGAGCTCTGATGTGGCAGTACAGCGTCGGTGGTCCGTTCGAGGGGATAGCCATGGCCCTCGCCGGACCATGCCCCGAAACCCAAGCGGGAAATAAATACGTCCTGGTGTGCATGGGCTACTTCGCCAAGTGGTCCGAAACGTACGCCCTTCCAAATCAAGAGGCCGGTGTTCTGGTGATGGAGTGATTCTACTGGGGATACGCAAGACCCAGAGCACTGCCCTCCATACGCAATCGGACGGCATGATGGAAAGGATGAACGGAACCATGGGGAAGCATCTGTGCAGGGTGGTTTCTGAGCATCAGCGTGACTGGGACCAGTGCATTCACCTGTTCCTGAGGGCATACCGATCGGCACTACAAGGGACGACCGGCGTCTAGATCGAGGTCTGCTGTTGCAGCCCGTTACGAAGCATGGGGCCCACGGGGGACTGCTGCTTCTTCAGCCAGTCCATGTGCAAGAAGAGCACCGCCTGCAAATACCTCCATCAAACCCCAACAAGAGCGAGTGATAGGCACCCGACGCAACTCGTTCTGGGACAGAACGACCTAAGGCGGGGGCAGTGTAACGAATGCGAGAACGACTTCCGGATCGATTTAGAAGCAGGTGTGCGCGATGAGTCACTTCGAACAGATGCCCCGAGAACGGGTCCGAGGTCAAATGCGTCATGCTTCCGTCTGGAGTTTCTAGTGAATATCGAGACTATCTGGAAGCTTCCGGGAGGGAATTATTGGCCATATAAATACCCAGCCGTCGGACCCGCAGTTAGTTCAGTCCTGCGTTCAGTTCGGAATTCGCGTAGAGCCGTGTAGAGCTCCCACATAATAAAAGCCCGTGTGTACATATAACTATGGACATAAATAACCATATAAATATAACCATGTAAATAGAAATAAATCGTTAGTGTTAAGAGTGAAATAAATAAATAGTTGAAGTTTAACCAGTGTAAACAATAAATAGATGTATCGTAGAAATAGTGCGTTAGTTTTAGTAATTTGAAATCTGCTTGATAATTCTCGTGTGCTTGTAAATGATAATGATTAATCTGATGGTTGTAAATAAATGTTTAATACAAGAAGCGTCGTTATAATTTTTAAATAGCCCGAACGTTAAGAATGTAACATTATAGATTTCAGTGTTTTCCTTCCTTTAGCCCTTCAGTCTACTTTGTGACATATGCCTCTTCTTCTTGTTTCCACATCGTTCTGTTCTATGCTAGTTGCTACCATTAAAAACCTCCAACTGTTTACACATCGTCAGACTATTTTGTTTGCGAGCGTCCAATCTCTCTTTAGTGATTCCATAGTCTCCAATTTAACAATTTCGTTGTTCATCCACGAAGGTTATCAACCTCCGATTCAATGGTCAGAAAAAACAACAATAAATATAACATATTTATTGTATAAAAAACGTAAGTACTCCCTATTTTCGACAAAATTCGAAGTAGGACTTTGACCATATGGCTACAGCAGTGGTGTCTAAGGTACCTGGTACTCTGAATTTCTAGACCTTGTCCATTAACAAACAAACAAACAGTGGCACGAGCAGTGGCACCTTCAAAAAAGGTTGCGGCCAGTTTATTCAGCCAACCGTTTACGTTGGTTTTAAGTTTCTTCTTCTGCACCATTTTTGCAAAATAGTCGTCCTTCATAAACTGTACTCATCCGACGATCAATTTTGCCTTCATGGGGTAAAGAATTAGTGGAAACGACAACTATAATATCCGAGGAAATTTTGAAAAACCAGTATTTTCATCATACCATTGCCAATGGGTTAGGCAAACCACCTGTCCAGCCCGCGGGCGAAGATGGCTCATAAAACCGCACTCGGTGTGGTAATAGCAGTTCTTCAGTCTACATTAAAGGGAAGAAGAATAACAATTTCTATTAAATGACACACACACATACTGACAATCAACAAAGCGGAGCGGGAATAGGATCATCATAGAAATTTGATGTTTAGTTAGGTGAAGTATTTGTTCAAAATAAAGACGAGACATTTTATTCGGTATCGTTAGGTGCAGAAGACATCTGGAAAAATTAATTAGATTGGTATTTTACTTCAAAACGAGCTAACGGAGAGACTGACATTTTATCTTAGTGGAAGATTGACGTGATGTCTTTTCCAACCCTATCTAAAATTTAGTGATGCCGCAAGACGAGGTCATTCTTAATCCCATCTCTTCTCACCTCGTCTCGTCTCGAAATTCGAAATTGAAATTTCTCAGTATCAAATATTCGAGACGAGAATAACTAAATTCTCGAATATTCGAGACGAGACTAACCAAATTTGATCTAGTCAGTTTTTCAATAGTATTTTTAAAACATTTCTCTCAAAGGAGGTTGTTAGACATTAAGACCTCATTGTTACCAAATCCGGATTAGGAAATCGCTGTAGGCTTGGCGCTTGATCTTTTGTAGCCGTTGGAGTCTGTGGTAATCGAACCCACATATTTTCGTCTATGATTAGAAGTTTTACCTCTGAGTCAGCCCCACTGCCTTTTTCCTTTCAAGTAAAATATAAACAGGGGAAACCCAAAACGTTAATACATGGGGCAAGTAATTATTTGGGATTTACGCAGACCCAACTGCCTCAAGTCGGTACGCCCATATCTAATATATTTACAACACAAAAACAAATCTAGCTACCAAAACAAATAATCACCTACTTTGGAAGCCTGTTACTTCTACCTAAAGCTCAAAAAGAACACTGGCAGGTTTATGAGGGTTGTAATATATCTAACAAAGAAATATAAACCAGCAATAGTTAATACAATTTTATATTTGACAAAACAGTATCAGTCATCGTAATTAAGAAACAATGTTAATTAAGACAACTCAGGGAAAACCAGACTTCCTACAACATAAATAATACAAACGTTTGGAGTCACCCAAATCAAACGCACATAAATATATGAAATATTAAAATTCAAATAACATATTAAAACTTTGACCACAGCAGCATTGTAATATAATAAATGGAAAATTATGGAGATCTGAATGCCATGCAAACATCCAGCTAACTTTGTGAAATGTAGCTCACCTCGACCGGCTTGTAAACTGTATACATTGAAATTTCTATGAGTCGGGTGCCCAAGGACACACTGCGTGAGGTTTTTACAGGGTATATACACAGTTTCAGCTATCCCTATGTGAAAACACCATGATCGTTGATAAATCTACATATTACACTGACACGTGCGGTTTTTATATTTAAAGGCCTTTGAATCAAAACAGCAATACTGTAGCGGCAGTCGACCTTACGCACATAATCAATCGTTGAAATTCAAACTACGTGTACTTACTGTTTTATACCATGTTTCCACAAATGCGGTTGTTGTCAGGACTTTATGCCCAATAACAAAGACATTATGTCCGGAGGGTGGCATATAGGCCTAGTTACAACTTAGTTAGTCTACACAGCAAATAAAATAGAAAAATATCTCACCAAAGATAGGAAGGCCTCACGTAAGTTTTCTGAAGGACGCCGCTTAAAGCGTACACCTCATTTGTCGACAGAAACAAATTACGGCTAGAAAACAGCCTATTTGGTCAAGCCATTTAACTCCCACAGAGGGCTTGAAATTGTGCGGAGACCACAGCCGCCTTGACGAGAATTTGCAATCGAAGAAAACCACTCGCAAAAATCTCATTCCAGGCATCTTCCTTATCAAAGGTCGAGCGCCGTTTCGGAAAAGTAAATTCTTTCGCTCCGCGCTTGCCCAAAAGGAACTCGCAGAATGTTGAAGTTGGAGATGCAAGCCGACTTAATTGCAAAAGAACGCACAAATAAAATAGGGCGTTACACGAGTTCGAGATCGTGAATCGTGAATCACCTTTCCAGAATTTTCGAGAACGAGATTGAGATAAGTAAAATCTCGCCTCGTGTTGTCTCTTCAAAGCACAGAAATCTTCTAAATACAGCATCAATAAAAGTTTGGTATGCCTCAACCCTTGGCTTGAGTTAGGTGAAGTTTAAAAATATTTATGCTTTAAATCGCTTTATACAGCTATAAAGAATCAATACATTTTTATTTTACAAATTGTTTTATATTTTTAACTGCCCCTTAAATAAAATACCTAGCTATTTAATAAATATGTAAAATGTATGACTCTCAGCTGGTGTACACTTAGATAGTACCCTTTTGTTTCACCTTCGCAGGATTTTTTACTTTTTCAAGACTTCTTGTCTTGCTTTCCATTTGGAATCATCAGGAACTGTCTTGATCTTGTCGTATAATGTCTTAGAAGACTAAGACAAATTGAGAAAAAGCAAGACTAAATCTCAACGTGTGTGTGATGAAAGTATAATGTTAAATTTTTACAGGTATTGCTGAATATGTATTTTGCAAAAGATTGTAGAAATGTTCACTAAAAAGTTATTTTACCTACAATCGCACTTTTTGCATATAATTATATTTATCTTACAGTAGCAGCTATTACCATACATTATACAACTGTTTTCAGTGACTAAAATGAAGTTTTATTCACTAGTGAGTATAAAATATTTTTATACTCACTAGTGAGTAAAACTTAATTTTAGTCACTGAAAACAGTTGTATAATATATTTTATACTCACTAGTAAATAAAACTTCATTTTAGTAACTGAAATCAGTTGTATAATGTATGGTAATAGGTGCTACTGTAACTATCTATTGTCTGTTTTGCAGTGGCGTAACTATGGGGGGTGATATGGGTGTCGGAACACCCCCCAGAGGCTTTAGGAATAACTAAAATTCATCTTAAACAAAAAATCTAAAACTAGATTTTAGTAATGTATAATTGAATATCAATTATTACATTCGGAATTCGGACTCGATAATTTTTAAAATCCGATCTCAACGAACCTCCTTTGGACGTGATTGCTGAATTCAAATTATACCGGAAATGCCAAAATGTACAAAATTTTCCATATAAGACAGCAATGGATGCGCTAGCTACGTACAATAAGGGCATGTTTCCAAACATATTCAAGTTGCTGGAAATCTTTGCAACGATTCCTTTGTCAACTGCAACAGCTGAAAGATCATTCTCCACCTTAAATAGAATTAAGACTTTCCTCCGAAATACAACATCGCAATATAGGATGAATGGATTGGCAATACTCTCCATTCACAGAGAACTGCAGGTGAACGTAGATGAAATTATAAACGAGTTAGCAAAAAACCAAGAAAACTTGAATTACTACTATAAATTGTATGGCAATTGTAATGATTTTATTAATAGTATAGTTGCTTTCATTTCTATAGGACTTGCAAAATGACATTTAACATTTTCATAGGTTAGAGTTAGTGCAAGGACAGGCATTATCTTGCAATTTTGTTTTACAAGTAAGCTAAGTTGTTATTTATTTAGCAAATAATAATTTCTGATTTCTTTTAGTTAATAAGCAAATAATAAGCAAAAAATAAATTTTTAAATGTAACTAGGTGGTCTATACTGCTAAGAAGTTAAATCAAGGCCTACCACAAGTCCTGTAGAAATGAAATCAACTATGCTTTATGATGCGCTCATTTTTTTTAAAATTCGTCTTGTAAGGTCGATCACAGTGATCAAGAAGTATCATTTTCAATATTTTTACGCCTTTCCAATTGCTTGACTTGAAGTAAAGTCGATTTTCCTAATCATCCACAATTTCGAACTGAATTAAAACAAATTCCATATGAGGTTCTAGCATATAAACAAATTTATTTTTGAAAATGTCAAGTTTAGGCAACAAAATACGCGTTTAGGCAAAATACTATGTCTCAAAAGATGTTATTCTTTATAAAACAAATTTTGGCATAGTCTGGTTAAGCTTGGCCTACAAAACTGATAAAAAGGCACTCCCTAGAATCCGCCCCCTATTCATCCTCCCAGAACACCCCCCAAAGCAAAATCTTAGTTACGCCACTGCTGTTTTGCGACATGTTCTGACAGCTCAAACAGTTTAGGCATACGAATTGCTACTGTAAGATAAAACGTCGTATATCACACGTGAGCGAAAGGTTATTATAAGCTCGTGAGAAATTGTATCGCTCGTGCTGGGGCACTCGCGATTCAAAATTCTCACTCGCAAATAATGATGCATTTCTCTCACTTATAATATAATCTACTATTCTAATTATTTAGACGGTTATCACGAGTGCTCAAATAATGAACGACAACATGATTGTTTGAAACGTGTAAAATATCTTAATACCAAAATTAAAATATGTAAGATTTCATGAGTCAAAAGTCATTTATAGGTATCTATGTAATTAATTGCCCTACTCTTGATACATCTAAATTTTACCTACAATTCAATTAAGCTATCAGTCAACTTTCATACTTCAACGTATTATGATTTATAAATAGTTTACGTTAGTTTTAGCCCAGTCAATAAAGGCCCGTTTTTAGCGTTTGAAAAAAATAAATCGGAAAGTTTTAAAATTTGGTGATGATGTTTATTTGGGAGTACTATTGAATATATAAAAGGTTCCGAAAAATTCAAGGTGAGCCGGCTCCGCCATCTTGGAAAGAAGGTACAATTTTATAGTTTTTTGCAAATATTCTGTGAAATATCAACTTTATCACAAAGACTGAGGTTACAAAAATGAAAGAGCATTAAATTTCCCACAAAAAAGCATAACACATTTTTTGTCAGTGAAATAGTTTCTTCGAAAATGGCCAGCGAAAGTTGCGTGGATCGATAAATCGCTCTAAACGCGGACAGGCTACGTAAATTATGTTCAAAATCACCACGGCCAAAACTGCATAATGGTTTTCGATAGTTACTCCAATACCCAGAATAGTACCAAAAAATCGGAGCAAATTCGTCGATCCTTGCTTAAAAAATTGGTAGACATTAACTTTGAAGAACACATGAATGTTACTGTTCGAGAGGAATCATTTTTATCAAACGAAAATAACAAAAGCAAATTAATTGACATGCTGACAAAGAAACTGAATGACCATGGGATTGCATGTCGACAAAACACTGATGACGCAGATTGTCTTATCGTTAATACTGCTACGCGTATCGAAGCACCTTTTTCTTATGAAAATATTGTTATTATTGGTGAAGATATTAACCTACTCGTATTACTGACTGCACTAGTTCCACCACAAAATACAATTTTGTCGGTCAAACCAGGAAAAGGCACTACTGAAACAAAAGTATATTCGTCATAGGAATTGCAATCATCGGGACTTGGGAACAGCATTCTCTGCTTACATGCCTTTAGTGGCTGTGACACGACTTCAGCGATGTTCAACAACGAAAAAGTCAAGTGCCTTAAACTATTTTGAAAATGTAAAGAGTTGGATGACATCGCAGACATTTTCAACAATTCTGACTCTTTGACTGACGCAGTCGATAGAGCTAGGAAACGTTTTTTCCTTGCCATCTATGGTGCTCGCCTTACAGATAATCCTTTAAACAAACACGGATTTTATTGTTTCATGAAAGCAGTTATAAAAATTAAACCAGATATTCCATCACTACCACCAACAGAAGGAGCATCCAAGCAATATTCTATGCGGGTATACCAGCAAGTTCAAATATGGCAAGGGAATGAATTATTCCCTGAGAATTGGGGTTGGAGACGTAAAGAAGGCTATCTTACTCCAATCTAAACAATGGACCCAATTGCTTCAGAAAATTTGTTAGACATCGTATTCTGCAAATGTACAACTGGATGTGCAAATATGTGTGGAGGCAGATAATCAGGAATGAATTGTATGGCGGTTTGTCATAATTGCCATGGATGTTGTCTGAATGGTCCAACCACAGTCGACGATGACATTGAAAATGTCGATGAAGATGAAGATGATCAGAGGACATAACGAACACGAGGCCAACTTCTCTTAAAGAAAGTGTCGATCTTCAATTATTGATGGATCCGTTAGATTTTCCTGAGGTGGTGGATGAAGCCATAGCCGGACCCAGTCACATTGAAAGGAGAATGCGCCCATAATGGTAATAATCAAGTGAGTGTATAATATATAATATATGGATTTTAAACAACAACAATCTACAACTCCAAACTTGTTTCGTACATTATGATTATTTGTTTTATTATTTATAACCTATATTTTCTATATCAGTGTCCTGAAGATATTTAAAAAAAACCGAAACGTTGACAAAAACATTTTAACAATTATGGTCCAAAGTCCCAACAACAATCGAACTTATTTAATTACAAAGAATCGCAAATAACCAATTTATTAGTATATAATATTTTTAAAATAAAATTTTCAATAATAATTTTTCTTGCAGAACTATAAAAATGTATCACCATCGAAAATATGAAACATTTTGGAGCAGAAATTTGAATAACGTTATCCCACTGCCCGCGTTTAGAGCGATTTATCGATCCACACCACATTCGCTGGCCATTTTCGAGAAAACTATTCAAATGACAAAAAAATGTGTTATGCTTTTCTGTGGAAAATTTAATGCTCTTTCATTTTTGTAAGATCAGTGTTTGTGATAAAGTTGATATTTCGTAGGATATTTGCAAAAAACTAGAAAACTGTACCGTCTTTCCGAGATGGTGGCGCCGGGTCACCCTGAATTTTTCGGAACTTTTTATATATTCAATAGTACGCCCAAATAAACATCCTCGCCAAATTTTAAAACTTTCCGATCTATTTTTTTTTATATTTCCTTCGTTGACTGTACTATTTAGGCTTCATTCCACGCACCGAGCTGCCTTGGTTATCTATCCTGAATTCCTCAAGATTTTTACAAATTTTGGGCAAGGTCCTTATCTTTTTCAACGATTTGCCATTGTGTGCTGCTGCAGAATTAAGTTTGTGAAGTCAAATGTGCCTGTAAGTTTTGAACTTTAACGGGCATCTGTCTTGGGAAATCGTTATTGGGTTATTTAGTTCTTTCATGGAATCCTGATCAAATTC